>PVKU01000375.1:307821-513012 GCA_004027475.1 Anoura caudifer | reverse complement strand
TGCGAGGCTGACTCTATATCCTCCTTCTCCCTGTGAATTCCTTGTCTGCACATCACTAGGCTTTAGGAAGTGTTTTCTGTTTACTTAGTTTTCCCTACATTTTACCAACTTTTGGAGGACGGAGTCATACTACACATAAACCTCATTCGTTGGCATCAGACTAAATGATTGTAAAAGGGATAAACCAATGAACAAGTTACTACTTCGTGCATTTCCTGAAAGATATGATTCAAGCAAATTCAGTTCTAAGTACATCGTACGTTGGATGTGATGGCCAAGCTGGCCTCAGTCTTATTCTTTATTTACTGGTCACAGACTTGTGGGCTCTTATCCACAGAAACTGTGTGTACGTGAGTCCGAGAAGGTTCGATGAGATGAGGTTAGGCACATGTCTCTGTGGTCAGAAAGCCCCATCTTGTTCCCAAAGTCCCCCTCAGACAGAGTGGGGTTTACCTGGGTCACCCTCAAATTTGAGAGGAAAAACTTTCTTTTTCCAAAGTGAAAAATCAGATTATCCCATTCACTGAATCAGCAGCCATTGCTGTAAAACAAAGAAAACGCGGGACTCACTACAGTGTTTTCATTCAGTATCTAAGTTTTGTTTGATAGCATTTCTTACACAGCTACGAGGTACTTTCCGGCGAACTCAAGGAATAGGCGAAGAGTGATTTCTGTTAGAAAGGAGGTACCGATTGCCGCTTTCAGCAGTGATGCCAACCTACGGGGAAGGATTTTCCTGCTTCATCCTGGTGCTGAGAACTTCTCAAAACGAGCCAGAGCGGCAGCTGGTAGCACCCCCGTTTTCTGTTTTCGGGCCATGTTAATGACACGGCCCATTTTCAGCTCTGACTTTTTTCTTGTCTTGTATGTGATGAAGGCACAACAGTGAAAAAACAAGTACCAGATTTCTAACCAATGTCGCCGGCACACGCAGCAAACTATGGGGAAGTGCACCTCTCCCGTCACCTCGGTGAGGACTTTCACGGATGCCACCACCCAGAACCCAGAGCCCGTGCGGGTCCACGCCGGCAAAGACCTGCGCTGCCTTGCGGCGCGGCCCGTTCTGTTGCAGACGGTGAGGGAGCCGATCAGCTCGCTCAGGCGCTTCCCATGAACGGGCGCAGCACACGGTTTCCGCAGGTCAGACTGTCCCGGATTCCAGTCGGGACATGCCCCAGCCTGCCTACACTGTCCGCCCTTTGAAAACTCTCAAATGAGTTAGTAGGCGCAAAAATTTGAACAGATTTCCAAGTGATTAGCTGGAAATTTTACAGAGTGGGGATCTTTCCCATCAAATGAGCTCAGTTAATGCCCCCAAATGCTGTATTTGATGAGGAATTCGAAGCTGTGTAAAAGTGACGGAGTTAAAGCCTCCAAGCCCTGTACAAGTGTGTGGGTTTAAAATAACCCCACAGTATCCCCCAAAGTCCTGATTAGCACTTTTCTCGGCTTCGCCCTGGTGGGTCAGGTGGGGCAGGGGACGGCCACTCTGCCACCCAGCCATCCACCCCTCCAGAGCACAATCTGGAAACGCTCAAGCTGCCTGAGAACATTTTTATAAACGTTCAGGGCTTTGCTGAAGTCCCATAGAAGTTTTGACCACATGGTGGGGGTGGGGGGGGCGGCAGAGAGATAGATGTCTGAGTTGTGGGCAGAAAATGAAGACGTGGCAGTGTAATTTGCCACAGCAGCGGAATCAGGTTTGCGCGAGAATTGAAACTAAAGCTTGTCGGAAATGCTGATAGGGGTAATATGCTGACTTTTGATACTTTTGAATAAAGGCTGTTTATTTGCCTGAGTTATGTCCTTATCTCCTAAAATTCCTCTGTTTAGTGCGCACAATCGCTTTCCTCTGAATCAGGATTTCGAGGAGGTGAGCCCAGACTAAGGCTGCATGGAAATAAAACACTTGGAGCCCCAAGGGGCCGAGGCTGGTGGCTGGCTAAATGTGGAATGCTCAGCCTTGCATGCGGCCCTCTGGGCCCCTCAGCTGTTCCCGAGTCTCTGACGGAAACAGGTGTCACAGCACCCACCTGTAAGGACAGGTGCGAGGATAAAATAAAGGAATGTAGGTTACGTCTCTATGGATGAGATACGCTGCTGACAAACGCTGACAGCTGTGGCCCCTGCAGCCACTGGGATGTCAGTGTCCGGGATTCTTCCCACGACCTCCCACTCCTTCGGGGGTGGGGCGAGAAGCGCAGCCCCCGGAACGCCATGGAGCACGCTTTTCGCTTTCTCGTCGAATGAAATGGGCTCACTCTACAGCAGGGGTCACACTCACTTTCACGGGGGCCACATCGGCCTCGTGGTTGCCTTCAAAGGGTGGAAATAATTTTAGGACTGTGTAAATGTAACTGTTGCTTAACAGTCAAGGAGCTACAATTACATTTGGCTGCTGAGTCTCCAGTCTCAGAAAGGAGCAGGACCGGAGCCACTTCGTCTTCAGGTCACATGGGAGAGCAAGTCGCTTGCAACCTGGGTTCTCCCAGAACACGGAGGCCCGGTCTTTAGGATGTTTGCAAACTGGCTTCCCCACGTGAGGCCACGAGGGATGAGGCAGCAGGTCCACAGAGGAAATTGGGAGCCACGTTCCCGTGTGAACTCAGATGTAGTTGGCCAGTGTCTGCAATTTCAAGATCATGTGTGTCTGGTGTTCTGGAAGCTGGGGTAGAGTGGAGGACAGCGTGGCACACAAGGATGGCATGGTCCACGGGGACAGCATGGTCCACAAGGACTGTGTAGTACATGAGGGCAGCGTTGTACATGAGGGTCCTGGGCTGGAGGAAGGGCCGCACCACACACAGAGACCCTATTCCAGAGTGAGCCGTTCCAGAGAGGCATAAAAGCGGGCTGTGGCAGAGCGGGCTGGAGGGACTCCCCAGGTGTCTCCTGAGGAATCGGGTCAGCTGGCACCTGAGTGCCGGGAAGAGGCCGGCAGGCAGCCCAGGAGGGACGCGGGGCAGACAGCAAAGGCACAGAAAGACCTCGAGGTCGGCACAGGGTGGCATCGGAGGGCACGACTCCAGCAAGGCATGTGCGCTCTTTCCGACATGGACACGCACGACACAGCACGGTACTTTTTAACAGCCCGCTTAACGGCGGCGGAGCTGAAGGAGCGCACAGGGCTCAGCCGGCCCCTCCAGGTGGGGGCGTGACGTCCACGCCCGGATTTTCAGGTGCGATGAACGTTTTTGTGCGTACGATCTTTCTTCAGTTCTCTTACTTCCTTGAAACAATTCTCACAAGTGAGCTTGCGGCTTCAAAGAACACAAACATTCTGTAGTTACTGATACACATATTGCCATATTGATTTTTGGAAAGGTTATGCAAATTCTTAATGTTACCAGCAACGTACGAGCTTACTTGTTTTAGCACACCGTGGGGTGTTACCATTAAAATTTTGTTGATGAATTCAGGACAGGTAAAATGTTACTTTAAGGTTACTTTAGTCAGCATTTTTTAGTTTCTAAGAAGGAGTAACATTTTTCAATACTTTTTATTATTATTATTTTTTTTTGCTATGCCCTCCCCACCATGAGAACAATGTGTTCTTTCCTGTAGCCTATTTGTCAACTAGGTCATTTTTATAAGAGAAACAAAGTCTCATGGCACCCTGGGAAGCCAGGGAGCAGGCGGGTCTCTAGCCTGGGACCGGCCAGCCCTGGCTTCCCTCGGATCCACTGAGGAAGCACCACTTGAGACGGAGCAGCCTGCAAAGTCACGGTGACTTCCCAAGCCGCTGTACCCTGGGAACGGGGAGAATCTCAGGGATTGTGTTAAGAAATGCAGAGGAATCTGTAATCAATAAGTTACTTCGAGTCATTTAATTACCACCTCCAGAAGGAAGAGCATTTATAGTGAACAGGTTTCTGAACAGCCTTCGGGACCTCCTTTCCTGGAGACTGCCCGCCTGCCCGCCCGCCCGCCCCCAGGCATCAGGCCGGGGGGACCACACTCCCAGCTGGTCAGTCACCTGCTGGCCAGTCCTGGGCAGGACCTCCAGCACCGGCGGCTCCAGCCCTCACGTTATGGAAGGCCTTCCTTAAATCAAGCCCTTGGGGGTTACCCTCTAACTGGATTATTTGTAAGTGAGGCCACATACCAAATGATTATTTTGGTTTGTGCGTGGAAAGTGTCAATTTGTGAAATGTAAAGATTCGTGACATACCATACTTGACTTAACCTTGCGTTGGCATTTCTAGATTTTTAAATACATGGGGAGCCCCCGCCCCCCAGAAATGAAAGTGGCCCGGGCCTCTGGCATCCAGCCAGCCCAAGCTTAGGCGGGAGGGCAGGTGGCTAAGACAGGTCCTGGAAGATAAACGTGGAGGAGGCCGACAGAGCCAAGACCGAGCACTTGTTCTCACGGAAGGTTAAAGGACAAGCAGCAGTGGAGACTCAAGTCTGCTATTTATCTCCAGGCCAGGGACCGTGCAGACAGCTGCAACCGGAGCCTCCTCTCGACAGCCTGCCAACGACCTTAGCCGTGACCTCCTTGCTGCAGACGTGCTTCAGTGGGCGTACTGATAACGGCCCAAGGCACAAATAAGCACAGTTGTGTCCATTTTGTTCTGAAGTCAGATGATGAACTTGCCTGCCCTCTTTAGTTTGTAATAATAATGATGATGATGATGATGATGATGATGATGAAGTTTTTACATTTGCTTACTTCAACTTAACCAACAAAACAGAGCTTTAGAGAAGAAAGTTGTGTATTACATTGAGAGCAGACTTGAAAACAAAACAAACAGCCCTGGTTGGTGTGGCTCAGTGGATTGAGCACGGGCCTGTGAACCAAAGGATCACGGTTTGATTCCCAGTCAGGGCACATGCCTGGGTTGCAGGCCAGGCCCCCCAGTAGGGGGCGCGCAAGAGGCAACCACACATTGATGTTTCTCTCCCTCTCTCTCTCCCTCCCCTCCCCTCCCCTTTCTAAAAATAAATAAGTAACATCTTTAAAAAAAATAAAAATAAAACAAAACAAACACTTCTGATTGGCACTGAGCTATGGCAAGGTCACATTAATAACTGACATGCCCTTCAATTAATTAAGGGAAATATAATTATTTGTAAAACTATTTCAGCACATGTGACTTTTAATTCTGAATTATCTGGGCATTTCTTTAATTTTTTTTCACTTTCTTTTACATAGATACAGCCTGTTACAGATATGGTGTTATAAATTAAGAAAAAGCCAACTCTTCACAGAGATCATCGTGAAGCATTTAGAGTTGTTTTTCTCATGTCAGAAAGCCACGCGCTGCTGACCGTGGCCATGAGAGACGGCCAAGGGAGACCGGTGCAGGTGAGACCAGCAACCACAGCCCCACTGCTACCCCGCTTCCTCGGGTCCTGCTGGAGTCTGTCTGGAAAGAACTGAGCACTCCTGTGTGAAAACTACGTCATTAGGACCCCCCATGCTACTGAAACAAAAAGCTGGGTGGTAAATAACGCTGCCCGAAAGCCCAACCCCTTCAGGTCCTGTTCAGCTGATAGAACCAGGCTGACTCCCACTTTAACTTGTTCTAGTGTTCCACTTAAGAATCTTAACGGAGTCTGCTCATTTCAACCACTCCGACTTACGTGGATGTCAGTTTTATATGACTTAATCGAAATTTTAATTCTTACCATGTGTTGAGTTAGTTCCTACCATGGCACTGGATGTGTTCAGCATTTTTTAGACATTTAGCTTATTTAATTTTAATTGTCAACAACCTTGTGAAGTGGGTGATGTCATTGCCCACAGTTTTACAGATAAGGGGCAAGCGACACAGAAAGGTTTTAGGTCTGCCTTCCAAGCATGAAATTTTAACCACCGTATGCAAAATGACCAAATGTCTTTGTAAATATTGTGACCAAGAAATTCAGCTTTGACACGTATGAAAATAAAATGAAATTAAAACGTCGAATTAAACAAATGTTTAACAACGCACATATTATTCAGCTAGATGGGAACTGTGCCCTCCGAAGCTCTGTGGCTGTGGAATTACCCGTGAGATCAGTGGTGCACAGACCGTAATTTTGAATCACCATGATCGGTAACAATTAAATGCGAGGCCAGATGGGGTTGCCAGGAGACTTACTGTAAAATAACAGGTTTATATCTGGTCCTTTAAAATATTTCCTCCCTTTCCAAGTTTTCTCTGATGGGCCCCTTTTCTCTGAGCTGCCATTTTACATTCGGGGGAAACCAAGCTCAAACGGACACTGTGGCTTTTATTGACCAATTTTAACGGTAAACTTTGTCTTAGGAAATTTTTCTTGCTTTTGCATGAAAATAATTTGTTTAAAGGTACCATTCTCCCTAAGTCTAAGGTTTTTCCCTTTGTAATATGCTTTTTTAAGCTGTTTTATAAAAGTATTTCCGTAGGGGACACAAACAATGTTACGGTGACATAATTTGTTTTACACCCATGCAATTTCATAGAAACATAAAGCAGCATTATAGCAGATTAGCTTTCTTATATGAGAGTAAATTCTCATTAATATATTTTTAATGCTTTGTGAAAAATATTTTAATACAGGAAGTACAATTTCCTCATCTATTCTACTACAATTGCATTTTTTGTTTTAGATCGTTTTCATTAAAATATCTTGTTTCCTAGCCAAAAAAAATTTTTGATTTCTTCTTAAAGAAATAATTGGGTCATATTCTGTAATTGCCGCTGGAGGTGCCGGGCCAGGCACCCATCCGGGTTGGAACTGGAAAGGAGGAGGTGCTGGAAGGTGTTAACACGAGATTTGGTGGGAACGCGCCGGAGTGTGCCCAACGCTGTTGTTTCTTTTCAGAGTTATCTCTTTATCTTCATTAACGCTGAGAACACCGTGGTTTTCCAGATTCTTATTTAACTTCCAGAAGTGGTTCGTCCTTCCCCTGTAAATCTCACGGCACCTAAGCCCAAGCTCCTCGCGTGCCCAGAGGTGCGTTCTGGGTAGCAGTTTGGAACGCTCGCGTTAGCTTTCTCTGGTCGCCACGCGGATGTCGTTATGTTGTATCAACTTCTCCGTCCCCTGATTCCTTACGCAGAAGATAAGCATTTTAGTTCCACATCCTTTTGATCTCATGGACCGTGGGTATAGGCAACAATGGAAATCACCAAAAGCGGTGTTTCCATAACTCCTGGTATAGCCATCAACTCCGCAGCAGTCTGCCCGAGAAGCTTGGGTGGTTTTGGTCGGGCCAGTCGCCCTGAGTCACCCCACAATGAGCGAGAGAGGCCCGGTTCTGCTGCGCTCGGGTGGTTGCCCTTCGTCAAGCCTGTGTGATCGCCAGATTGCAGTCTAGCGCTGGCTGTGAATATCCCTCAATATTCCCAACCACACAGGGAGCTTCAGTGCCCACACACTGGCTTGCCCTGGCCCTGCTTGCGCATGCGCACCCATGCACACGTGCACGCGTGTGTGACCCTGAGATCACCGGCAGGGAGGTATGAGGCGCTGCCATTCTACCATTACAGCTGAAGTCAATAGCTCATTGCTGACGGCCGTTCGTGACCTATGGCCAGTGGGTCTCCAAGGAACTGCACGGTTCACAGGGTTCCCTGGAGACTCTCCTTGCTGTCAAAGCTTTCGTGTTAAGAGAAGCCACAGAAGACCTCTCGTCGCTGGAAAGTTTCACTGACCGCCTGGGAATGTGGCTCATAAACATGAGCACTGACTTAGCACATGGTCTCTGCTTTTAGCTCTGAACGAGTCCTTGGAAGGACGTGCATGGCATACTCGTTTCGGTGAGCCCTACCTCCCACAGAAGTGGTCTCAAAAGGAAGGGATGGAAATATTTGGGGGGCATTGGGAGAAACAGACCTTTGAATTAACCTGGTTTAGGTTACTCAGTGCTATTAAAGGATATGAAGGTGGCCCATTGGGGAGTAGGAGCGTCCCTGAGTTATGCACTGTTTAAGAGAAGCGCTGGCCCAATGAGAATTCCCTCACCTTTACTTCTTTGCTCCGAACATGCCATGTTTTCTGTCATTGAAACTTTTGTTCCACGCAAAATGTTAGACATTGGATGGTGTTATCAAAAACAATCGACGTGCCACTTGTGACAGCGTAGGAAGGATGACGCAGGCCCATCCTACACTCCACACCCTGGGAGTAGTTGGGGCTGGCCACCCCATTCCTTCCTGTTGCTGACACCACTCTTAGTTCCTTAGGATCTGTCCCCAAATTTGTCCTCCTCCACCTCTGTCTCTCTATCCTCCACATTCATCTTCTGCAGCCACCTCATTAGACCTCCACCAGCTCCGTTTGCATCCAGTGCTCTACAGACGAAAACCTTCAAGAATTCACCATGTTGCGTTAAATAAAGCTGAGCTTCCTTGGCCTGGCGTGAAGCCCTTTTTAACAGGCGCGAGGCCAATTCTTATCTCCCAGTCCTCTCCCACAGGAACATCAGGCTCCAGCCAAGTGACAATTGTCTCCAAACAAGAGCGGGGGACTCCCCACCTTCCCCTTTTCCCGTACACCATCACCTCGTGCTGGAAGTCCTTCCCCAACTCTGCTCACTACAGTCTGTGAAGGTCATTTTCATCCATTTTCATCTTCTGATCACCCGGGTCATAAGACATTTTTCATTCCTTTAATCATTTATGTGAGGTGTTCACCTCTCTTACAACCCTGATCACCAAGTAACCCTTTTACAGGTAGAGTAGAAACATCTCCTTCACATGAATTAAGTCCCTTGAAGATGAGAACCATCTTTGGATCCTCTATGCTGTCTCCCTTAACAGCGGGAGTTCGAGAAACGTTTGTTGGGAGGAGGAACATGAGGCGGCGATGTTGCTGCCGGGCAGGACGGGGCTGCTTTCCTGCTATGCCTCGGATCACTGGGTCCGTGGGACGCAGGGTCAAAGCTAGCAAGCAGAAGGGTCGTCTGGAGGCAGGGCACAAATCCGGGAACCCAGACCCAGGGAGAAGTGGCCACAGCTGAAGCCAGGGACATTAGCCTAGCGAGGAAGTCAGCGTTAGAATTTGCAAGACAAATCATTTGCTGAAGAATCCCTGATGGGGAAAGGAGAGGATGGGCTGGAAGAGGCAGAGGGGAGGCAGTGAGGGGACCCTAGGAATGCAGTCACATCGGCCATATCCCATCCTCCTCCTGACCTTGGACTTCACATTAAGCTCATGCAGACCTGACTTCATGTAATTAGCGTCTTACTTATTAGTGACTATTGTGCGAAAGGCACCTTGTCGAGTGCACTTCCTTTGGGCCATGACATGACAATCCTAACAGCGCCAATATTTGCTGGGCGTTTCTGTCGTCAGGTGCTGAACTGTGCTCATGTGCATTATTCCACCCAATCTTTGTAACAGACCTGCGAGGCAGGTGATATTACCAGTATACCTGTTTAGAATTCAGGTGGCTGAGGGTGAGACGAATGGAGCGACTCGCCCGAGTTGGCACAACGTGAGCCAGCAGCCAGGGAGCCGCTGGGGCTGGCGGGGGACAGGCCCTGGGCTCTCAGGCGTCTCCCACACCCACGCCGCCAGCTCCTTCCCCTTGGCTCAGTCTGGGACGAGCCCACCATGACTTCATGGGCCAAAGAAAGAGAGCGACAGCTGTGAGACCTGAGTGCAGGGACACACCGTGGTCCCTCAGAGTGTTCTCTCCGACAGCGTAGGGTGTGACGATCAGGCAGCCCCACTGAGACAGGCACTCAGCGGCTGCTTGTGTGTGTGCGAATTAGGTGGGTTTGGCTTCGGCAGAGCGAGGCCTGGTGACGATTTGTGGGTGCGGGTTGTCGAAAGAAGATGAGGCAGCGCGGTGTAAGGGTGAAGAGCAGCGGGCCACCTGTCGGGGGGAGCTCGGGGAGGACGTCAGTTAACTCTGCCAGTCTTCCTGTCTACCCCGGTCGCGTGGACCGTAGCAACTCCCTCCTGGGACTAGTACAGGGTTACGTGGGGCATTAGTGCGTGTGCAGCACACGTGAGTGTCCACTCGACTGACACACAATCACAAATGGCGGAGCGACAGTGCGGGGTTCGGTGGGGTAACGTTAGCCCAGGGGATGCACGAATAAGAGTTTGCTCAGTTGACTGACGCACAATCACGCACGCTGTGACGACGTTTTGGTTGGTGACGGAACAAACACGACAGTGGTCCCGTAAGGCTACAATGGGGCCGGAAAATGCCTACCGCCCAGTGACGTCGCAGCCGGCGCAGCAACACCGGAGCGCAGCGCCTTCCTCACGCGTCTGTGCTGCTGCAGCTGTGACCGGCCCTGCCGTCCCAGTCGCTCCACGCACAGCGTTCCCACGAGCGGCCGCTCTGCCCTGGCCGCACCGCGACCACGGAGTCGCCGCGCGACTCCCTTCTCGGAATGCATCCCGGTGCTGGAGGGCACGTGACGGCACTGAGGCTGGCGGCGGCGGGGGTTGTTGAACAGGACAGCGTTCAGGGACTGGGTTAATGACAAGGCTTTCTCAGGAACTCAAGGAACTCAGTAAGGGCTCTGTTCGTTGAGTTTACCGGGAACCCCCTTCTGCGGGAGATGGTCTTTGACAGCCATTCATTCCCTATGGCAGAAGTTATATCTGTATTCTGACTTTAAAATTCCATCCCCGACTCTTGACGAAGTTGAAGTGTTGAATACCTACGGGGGGTTCATATCAAGTAGCACAGTCTTTCAAAAATGTTTTCGTAAAACTAGCTTCAGAACCCGAAATTTCGCCTTTGTTTCCGCTTCTCCAATGTTCTACAGAACATCAGTTTATAACTATATTATCATGTGCAGCAAACACAAATGTCCTGCTTTATGTATCCATAATAAAATATTCATTATTTTCCTAACAACAGCAACACAGGCCGGTATTTCCTGACAGTAAGTATTTATGGACCGTTCACGGCCATTGCATCGTCCGTACCAGCTGTGACAGATGTGAGCTCACTATTCACTTTGGAAGGTTTTATAAGCCCCTCAGGAATGCACCCCCATCCACGCCAAAGGCACGGCCTACAAAATACTGTGAGTTGTCAGCAAACGGTCCTGATGGGATGTTCCACTCCCCCGTCTTCCCGGGAGGTAGATCCTGTACAAACTGTGCCTGATTTTGTAGACGGAAGGACGCCCCACCAGCGATTTGCATGACGGAGCCATGGGGTACAGCCCCTCCCCTCACTTCGGGAGGGGATCCAACACAAGTAGCCTGGTGTGTGAGTCAGGATGTGACGGGCGCTGGGTCATGGCGCCTCCCAGCTGCCTGGGTGACGGGCTACGGTCCTTTGGAGTTGGCAGTGACACCAAACCGACACGCTCAGGGAGCCCTGCCGTGGGCAACGTGGTCATCGGCCTCCAGCAAATCCACCACCGCTCGGGTGCGTGCTTCCTAATTATGCGTGGGCCCCATGTCTCAGCAATGGGCTGCCGGCGGGGGTGGCTCTGCTCCGCTTTGGGACAGGCACAGTCCTCCCCGTGCCTGTGCAGGAGCGGGCGCCTCCTTCCTCTTGGACTTGGTTTCTGCTTTAGCTCTGAGGGCGGGGCCGCTGCCCAGCAGCTCCACGGGCCCCTCCCACCAGGACGTGCAACGAGATGGCCCTGGACACCTGGGACCCTGCCTCTGGTTGGATGGCAGGATGGGGCTGGGAACTGGGGGCGTAGTGGCTGACCGAAGACCCAGTCCCTGACCTCGTGGGGCTCCTGAGAAGAGGAGGATGTGCAGGATGCTTTCTAGTGGGTTCTGGGGTGCAGAGTGGAGACCTGGCCTGAGCTGCAGGTCAGGGGAGCTCCTGAGTGGGGGCGCTGCAGGGGAAGCCTGAGGCGGGGATAGAGAGGAAAGTAGGCAGTTCGGTGATTACAGGCGAAGAGAACGGCCTGAGCAAAGGCCCTGGGGCGGAGGGCAGCCCACCGTTCAGCAACTGAGGCAAGGCCCGAGGACGTTGGGAGGAGGTGTTTGAGCCCAAGAGGGAGATGTGAGCAGGAGTCAGGTGCCATCAGGTGGTGTGGGCAGACGGTGGCTGAGGGAAGAGAGTCAGGTGCGGCTGCACTGGGCTTTGTGATGCGGTGCGATGTGCTGGCGCTGCTCGGTCTAGGCTGACAGAAATGCCGACGTACTTGGGAGAATAAAAAAGTAGAGCTTGATGTTAAATTTGCTGGAGCGAGAGAGGGCGGTGATCGGTTTCCGGCTTGTCTCAGTGGGTAGGTGGCAATGGCACCGGCTATAGCAGGGGACCGCCAGGGGCACAGTGTTGAGGCAGCGGGAAGAGCAGGGACTTGCCCTTGGACGTCAGGACACCCTCAGGAAGGAGGCGGCTCTAAGCACCTGGAACGCAAACCCCACCCGGAGAACCGCGGAGAGCAATTACATGATGTCATCTACGTTACAGTACTGTTTTGTCCCCAGTTTAAAAATGTCTCAAATAAGATGGGATTCATCCGGTAAACACACTTAGAACATTGATGAGCAATTTTCTAGCAGCCGCTCACACCTTCCAGTCCCTAATTCAGGGCTCCCTCTGCCAGACCGTGGCCTATCACATGCACGGAAGTGCATGCCCATGAACTTGGTGGGACGCAGGGCGGCGATGGGCTGGAAGGGAGAAGACAACTTCTCTCTGAGGAAGCTGATGACCTGGGAGGAAGCTGATGACCTGGGACCCGCTCCGTCTAGAGGGAGCCCTTGGGCCGCTGCCACCTGCCTGAGACTTGTTTTGCTCATGCAGGACAAGGTGGGAGAGACAGGAACACCCCTGTGGGCGTGTAGAGGTTTAAAATCCTATCGTTCTATTGGACTGCAGCCATGAAAAAAATGTCACATTGAGTGTCTGTTAAACGCTATGTAATATTTTTGGTGGAAAATCCAACACCAATCTACTTATTCATAACATTGTGTTTATGGCGTCCTCATGTGAAAAACACAATCTTGAAATGTATATCTATTCCCTTGTTCAGCCGCTTGACCATCAGCGCCCAGACTTTCGGGACGTGCGGCTGTGGATCAGCTGACTCCCTCAGCGCCGTTTCCTCATGTTTGAGTCGAGAGCGTGTGGAAATCATCAGGAGTTTTTTGTACATGACCAAAGAACTTAGGCACCAAAATCCACATCCGTCGCCGAACAGAATTGTCACCTCCCGTGCGGTAACTATTTCTTACACTAATTTTAACACATTTGTGAACTGGCTATAAATAATAAGTATGTTTCAAATCAACCTAAAGTTTGATTCTCTTTCATAAATTTATGTCATACACCAAGGCGCATAACATGCTCCAAAAGATTTCGGAATTGCACATCCATGAAAGCTACCGAGTGCCAAGGACGGGTAGTGAAAGACTTTCCGTGATGCATCTCAGCTTGACCTGGGAAGGGCTTCTCCTGCGTGACAATAGTCACCGAAATTTACATGTCTACACAAAATCCGCCCAAGGGTCAGGCCGCTGTGGCAGAGGCGGTACCTGAAGGCCCGCTTTGTAGGAGGGTGGGGCCGGGACGGCCCGGCACGGCCCCTGCAGAAAGAACTGCCATCGCTGCTGCTGGCGACTCAGAGGACGTGTGGAAAGCCGCGGGGTGCGCGCCAGGCCCCGGCCTGTGGCAGCGAACTTCCTCTTAGGAACCCGTGAGAGGGGCAGGGGCCCTGCTCAGCCTGTCCCTGCCGGGCTCTGAGGGGCAAGTTTGACAGGACGATTACGCGTGGGGGGAGGCGACATCTTTTCCGAGAGTGGCTAGTGTGTCTGCGTGCGTGGGCTCCCAGGGTTAGATTCAGAGTGAGCACTGCTGTGGCTCCTTCGGTCTAAACATCCTCACCCCACCCAAACGCTCTCTTCAGCGAGGGGAGGACGATGGGGCTGTTTTCCTGCGAACAGCCCCAACAAGGACTCGTTAAAGGAAAAATCCTCTCCAGAATGTTCACATGAATGGTTTTATTGCTAATGTTTTAATCCAATACATTTAAAAAACATTCTGGAAAAAACCTATGTGCTTCTTGTGGACATGA
The DNA here is from genome assembly GCA_004027475.1 of Anoura caudifer. Taxonomy (NCBI): domain Eukaryota; kingdom Metazoa; phylum Chordata; class Mammalia; order Chiroptera; family Phyllostomidae; genus Anoura; species Anoura caudifer. The sequence continues at coordinate 499,081 of PVKU01000375.1, read as the reverse complement.
TACTGATCTGATTCTATCTTGAAGAGTTAAGATATTTTTTAAAGAGGAAGGAAAGAAGGTTGTCAATGTGTCAGTTAAAGTTAATTGGACTTGAAATGCAAACTAAATCCGGGTAGGCCTTATTTATTCTCCTGTACTATTACAGAACTAGATCAAAAGATTAGCCTAGCGCATTTCGATATACAGAGTATTTCAATTACATAGTATTCTGTGGATACTATAGATTTGCCTAGAACTGGTAATTATTGACCATAAGCTTTTTAAATTTTATCTTCAAAATGATGAACTTGAAGGCACATTTTCCAGAGCACTTACTCTAGGTTTCTACTTCTGAGAGTAAATGAAACTAAATACTCCCTGGAATCCAGGTCGGGGAGAAGAGGATTTCATGGGGTTTTCAGCTGTTGTTATCTCCTAGCCTGCGTGCCACAGGTTTTCGCATCGCCCCTGGCATTTCAGCCTCCTCGGAATAACACTGCGCGCTCATGGGGCCTGAGCTGCGCACACTCCCGCTCCCGCCGCGGCCTCCCTTCCCCACCCCTGCAGACACCTTTGATGCTGTGCAGAGCAGAGCCCCAAAGCTTCCCGAGGAGGCAGGGGTGTCCTCGAAGGTGAGGACTGGGGGTCACTCACTGTTCACTGCCTGCCTCCCCCTCCTACTCCAGATCCAACGGACCCGCCTGTGTTCCCTGCCCGTGTTGCCTGCGTTTGCTTGTGCTGGTTTCCACCTGCAGTTGTGCAAACCCTGTCCACCGGTCTCAGCTCCAGTCCAGTGGCTGGAAGCAGCTTCTCCTCCCCCCAAGCCCTCAGTGATGGCAACTCTGCGGTCATGATGTCATTGCTTGTCGCCAGTCGGGGTCATACCTGCGAAGGATGCTGTCCTCTCTTAAAGTGAAACTTCATTTAACATTCACTTTGTTCACACGCCACTAGCTCAGTGACAGCCGGCATGACCCCCGTCAGCTCATGGTGCAGGGACATGGGGACGCAGGTCTGCAAGTTGGGCTCCAGGACAGCTAAGTCCGCCACGAGCAGGGGTCCTGCGGGGGGACATGCTGCAGGGGCTGCACGTGGGAGCCAGTGCTGAGACGGTCAGGAGGTGGCAGAGTTCAGGAAATGACAGCAAGAACAGGCTTTCTGCAGGTGACAGACTCACTCCCTGAAGTGACACACTTGTATCCCATGCACCCAACACGTATGGCCAGGTGTGGGGAGGACAGGGTGGAGACTGGGCAGAAGCTGGGGAGGGTGGACGTGCAGAGAAGACGGGGGAAGAACCACTGGCCTGGCAGAGACGTCCCCAGGGGACATCTCGGAACTGACTGCATGGAGCCAGGATGCCACCAGGAAGCCTCAAGTGCAAGGACACGCATCCTGCGGTGGCAGCCACAGGCCAGGATGCAGGCATGTGCAGACTTGGTTTGAGGAAGCAGATGAATACTCTTCCCAGATAACTCAGGAAGGCAGGAAGGAGCCATAGTTGTAGGGTGAACCCTCCTTCTCTCCTGAGGGTCCTCCCGTTCCTGGAAAGTCTAGCTCCAGCTGGCCCAGCATGGACTATCAGAGAAAAGACAGGAGAGAGGCAGTGAAACTTGCTGGCGGAAGAATATTCCACAAACTCACAGACGCAAATGTCTCTGAATATGCCGAGAGAGGGGACACTTCTGACTGAATATTAAAACTTAATGAAGCTGATAAATTAAATAAGGAAGCCATCATGACTACAAAAACAGCCCCTGCAGCAAAACCACGAGACCTCGAGGGCGGACCAGACAGCTGGACAACAAGGGGAAATACAAAGTCAGTGCATAGAACTCAGTGAAGAAGTGGAGAAGTGAAAGAAAAAACTCATAGACATGGAGATCAAACTGGAAGAAGCGTAGGAAAAGCAGCCTGCGGAAAACACAGTCACAACACCGACAGTGGGAGCGAGGAAAGGAGCGAATTTGAATTGAAACAGGGAAGGCAAACCGACCAGAGGTGCAGTCAGAGAGAGGATGGACCCAGGGATGTGAAAACATGCACAGTCGGAGTTCTCGAAGAGGGAAGGTGCACTGGGGCGGGACGGATACCAAAGATGGAATTCAGTAAGTTGTCATTAAAATAAAATGAAAAAAAAGACTTCAATCCCTATTTTGGAAGAGCACTCCCCGTGTCAGGGGAAACTGAGGCAGAAGGTTCCACACGGGTGGGTCTGTAACGGAGCCTCTCTCTGTCCTGGGGATGGGGTGGGGGGTGGGAGGCAGAGAAAGGAGGAGGGAGTGACCGATCTCCATGTAAACACGCTCTGCACCACCGGATAGAGTTTATTAGAGGGAACGTGCTGGAGGGACACGCCCACTGCTAGACTATGAAGTAGGGATGATTCATGACTGAAAGGAATACTCTCTGCACATCACCTGGGGACCGCAGACATCAAAGCAGAGGAGAGCACCCTCCTGTGTCCAGGGAGGACTTTGGGGACCTCGCTGACAGTGTGACTTCATGCTGTCCCTGTGTTTTGTAGTCACTGGACCCTTTGAACGATTAATAAAGGGGGGAGATCTCTGGTCCTCGTATGCCTGGTTTGAAAATACGACCCTGTGTATTATCTCACTGAGACACGTCCCATGTCACTGAGTTTTAAATATGAGGAAAGATAATCAGGCAGCCAGGCAAAAGGATCAAGTCCCTCCAGGGGCAGACGCATGCTGGTCTCAGAATTCTGCACACCCACCACCCAGGTCACGGGCCAGTAGGGACATGCTTATAAAAACCAAAGGGGATAAAATACATCAAAGATTTTAGATGGAGCCACACTAGTCTTTAGATACAAAGGCTGAAGCCAAACAGTTCAGAAAATGTGACTGTAGAGGATATAGCTTCTCTCTTTGTCGAGGAAACCACTGCAGGTCCATCCTCAGCTCAGAGATGAAACATGTGATTAGTGCTGGGGACTGGACAGACCTAACTGAAGAACTGAGACTAAAACCAGGTGGGGGTTGGGGGGCAGGGCAGAACGTAAGTAGTGAACAATGTAGAGATCGTACAAGTAACACACTCTTGGGAGGTAGAGCTAATTTGCTGATCACTTCATTTGCAAGAGCTGGGAATTAGAGAACTGTTGGGAACAACCCTGCCTGGTTTCAGGAGCTGTAACCACCCCCACGGCTAAGGCTGAGTGAGCGACCTTCGGACCATAAGCCACTAAGGAGACAAGGCTTATCGCCCTGGCAGGGGTGCCGCTTCTGCTCCTTTTACTTCATCCATAACTGGCCCCCAATGCTTGACCGGTTAGCCAATGACAGATAATATTCCCCAAGGGGGGAATGACCTAAGATAGGCACGATCATGTGGAGGCCCCAGGGAATGACTATAGCAAAAGGGGGTGATGGACCCTTAGCTTCGACATAGCCTGAGTCCTCATTCTGTCTGCAAGAAGCCTCCTAATCTCTTGGCTGCCTTACTTACCCTGCCTGACTTAAGCCTGAAACAATGCCTTAAGCCTGAAACAATGCCCGTGGTGGGTACCGCCCTGTGCTGGAAAGGGCAGGTTCCCTGGGCGATCAGGCCTAAGAAAGAATATGTAAAATCCTGTGAAACCTGCTTTGTTTAGAATGCTCTCAATTAAATAAGGGTCCAAGCAAGAAGTGAGTTTGTTCCTCAAAGTTTTATAGCTCTTTAGCTATCTGACCCTGACTCAAAATAGGCCTTCAGAGTTCTTTGTATGTTATCTATTGTTTGATCCTTACTGCCTGATAATGATTAACAAGCTTTACCTGTATTCCTGAGCAAAACATACCCAATAAAAGCCCATTGAGGAAAAGGCTCTTGGCCCTTCTCATTTGAGAGATTGGCCACCTTTCCTCCCCAAGCAGATCATGTCTTGGTAGACTTATTCTCATCCGTGGTGGCCAGGGTGGGGGGTGGGGGGGTGAGGTTGGGGGAGGGCTCTGCGGGCAGAGCCCCCCACAGGGGGGGCTTCATCGGAAGCTGATATATATCAAATGGTAGACAGATAAGTATATTTCACAGAAGCACTGATGAATACCAAGTAACCTGATTTTTTAGAACAATTTTTAGGCCAAAGAGGCTATAAAACCCCAAATTACAGAATAAATACCAACAACATAATTAAAATACTGCATGTCAGATGCTATGATCAGCCACTAAAATGTTCAGAGAAAAATGCATCACTTTAAATATTTATATTAATTAAAAATAAAGAGTTAAAAAAAATTAAATTCAAAGTTTTGGGAAAGAGCAACAAAACAAACTGAATAAAATCAGAAGAATTTTTAAAAAGAAAAGTTGAATTTATTAAACAAAAACCAACATAGCAGAACTACAAAATAAACCCAAAAGATGGTTTTTGAAAGAAAAATAAACCCAGGCAAATATGACCCAATAGCTAGTATAAAAAGAAAAGGGAGAGTGTGCAAACAGGAAAGAATGAACTGGGTGGTATGGGGGAGGTGGAGAATCACAGAAAATGGAGAAAAACTTTTTAAATAGGGTATCAGTTTGTTCAAGTCTATGCAAATCAATGTGAAATTTGGGTGAACTGAAAGAATTTCAGGAAAAGGGAATTTGTCAAAACTGACCCCAGAGGAGACAGAAAGTCTAGAAAGGCCTGATTTGTACGGGAGAAGTATAGAAAGCTACCAAGGAGCTACTGTCCTCCCAAACCCCCAAAAATACATAAAAGAAAATTCACTAGGTCCAGACACGTGAATTCTATAAATCCAGTTTGTTTTTTCCAGAGCTTAGGGTGAACAAGCAAGAAATGTCCACCTTTCTTTGGCTGGAGGAAGTATAACATTGTACCAAAACACAAAAATCATAGAGAAGGTAAACAATAGACCAAAGTCGCTTGTAATTTTCAAGCATAAATCTTAAACACAGTCACGGGCTGCTTAGCGACAAGGATTGGTGCCGAGAAATGCATTGCTGGGCACTTTCATGGCCGTCAAACATCAGCGGGTACCCTTCCACAAACCTCGGTGGCCTAGCGCCCTCCCCACCACGTGGGTGGGATCGCCTGTGGCTCCCAGGCCTTGGTCTGTGCAGCACGGCACCGTGGAAACAAGCCGCGGTGACGTCACGCACGAGAGAAAAGGATGCCGTCCAGGTACGCAGTCAACAGGGGGCGCGCGGGGGCACCAGGCCGCAGCCAGTGCAGCACCGCAGGCTGTGTCCTGGCAAACTTGCTGGGTTTTGCAGGTAGAAAGCGCACACTCTGGAGTAAGGATGAGGATTGGAGCGCAGTAGACACGTAAGCCAGCGGCACGGTTGTTTGTTACCGAGCGTGATGTACCCGACGTGGCTGTGCATTAAAACTTCCACATGGCTGTCAGGGCGGCCCGTGTGCCGACGCCAGCACCCCCGCGGACGCGTGAGGGGTGCCTTGCGCGAGGGGTTGTGGGGCTGCGGCGTCAGCGGGTGACAGGGAATTTCAGCTCTACTGCAGTCCTATGGGACCACCGCCGTGTATGCAGGTCTGTCGTTGGCCAAGGCGTCATTGTACGGCGCTCGAGTGTGAAGTGTTACTGCACAAAACCCAGAAGAGTGCTAGGAGTGGTGCGTCATTACCAAATGGAGTGTATTCAGAAATGGAAGGGTGATTCATTATTAAGAATTCCGTTAATAAAATGTATCTTAAAGATTAGGCAAAAATATTTATGATCATTTCCGTGGGTGCTGATAAGGCACTGGATAATATTAGACAAGCATTATTGACAAAACCAAAATAAGAAAGAGTGGAATACTTTATAAGTTAAAATGTATCTCTCTCAGTTCAGGTATCGTGGGAAAGTCAGCACCATGCTTGTGGAAGACATAGCCTCAGTGTTCCCACTGAAGTTGAACTATCACTTCCATTACCACTATTATTTAACATTTTACTAGAGAAAATAGCCAATGCCATTACACGTGAGAAAGAAATTGGAGGTAAACAATGGGAAAGAAGAAGGCAAAGTAACCACTTTTGAGTGGTACGTATTTCACACCCGCAAAACCCAAAGGAATCCGCTGAAGAAGCAAAATCACTGAGTTGGTGGCGTTGAAAACTCGCACACAGACACCAGCAGCTTTGATACGACCTGTGTGAAGGGAACTCCGGTACACTAGTGGGGACCAAAGTCAGAACAGATGAAAGACATGCCACGCTCTGGGATTCGGAAGACTGACCACCAGGGGGACGCTGGTCCTGCTGAAGTTTATTTTTTAAATTTGAAGATATTCCCACAGGAATGTCAATAGGTTTTTAGTTTTAATTAGACATAGGGAGCCCACATTTCCCACGTGAAAACACACAGGCAGTGACTACAAGAATCCTCTTTGAAAGCCCAGCAATTGGTGTGTGCGGGGGGCGGCAGGTAAGAATGAACAGATACTAAAATATACAGGTGTAGACACACAAATGCACACAGGAATTTGGGTTATCAAGGCATCATCTCAGACCAGGAGTTAAATCGTGGACTAACTAACATAGTAAATATCATAAATAATGTTGGGTCAGCTGCATAGCCATCTGGAAAGCTTTGATCTGGAGCCACATTGCATGCTTTGTACCAGGATAAATTCCAAGTGGACTAAAGATTTAAATATGAAATAAAGTCACAAATGATCTAGGCACATTCCTTTATAAACATGATTGGGAAGTCCCATTTAACTATGGTTCATTTTCAGAAGAAAAAACAAACGACTGACTGACCCGGTTCTGGGAATTTGGTAACAGTTTCTGTTGGGGATGCTTAGTGGAATGGTTACTCTCACGTCCTTTGTATTGTATTTTTATTTGTGGGGTTTTTTTTTTAGGGGGAAAGGTACAGGGAATAAGAAGCATAAATGTAGGTACAAAATAGACAGGGGGAGGGTAAGAATAGTATAGGAAATGGAGAAGCCAAAGAACTTCTATGTATGACCCGTGGACATGAACTAAGGGAGGGGAATGTGGGTGGGAGCGGGGTGCAAGGCGGAAGAGAATCGAGGTAGAAAAAAATGGGACAACTGTAGTAGCATAATCAATAAAATATACTTTGAAAATATTTGTGGTGTTTTTGATTTTCATTTTTATGTAATCAAATCTACTTTTTCTCTTATGGTCTCTTTCTTTGATGTTCTATTTACCCATGACAGGTTTTGACTTTTTTTAGTAGTTCCAATTGATACTTTACATTTAACTTTTAAAGGGATCTGTACTTGTAAATTTTAGAGATGGGGTGACGTGGGCCTTATCATTAGGGGAAAAACCTCCCGTGGAGGCAGCCCGCTAACCTGGCGCCCTGTAACAGGCGATCGTCATGTTCCCGCTGGTTCGGAATGCTGTCTTCATGACATACTAAGTGCCTTTAATACACTCTTGGGTTTGTTTCTGTTCCTCTGAGCTGCACCACTATGAGGCCACGGCTGTTTGTTCACTGTTGCTCGAATATCTAATAGAGCAAAGGTCCCATCGTTGTCTCTTTATTTTCTCAACACGTGCTGGTTTCTCTCAACCATTTATTCTTCCAGGTGAATATTTGAATCGCCATTTTTTAACTTATTTTTTTTTATTTTTATCCTCACCCAAGGACACTTTTTTTCTTCGTTGCTTGGAGAGAGAAAGTGAGAGAGAGAGAGAGAAGCATCAATCGATTGTCTTCTGGTACACGACCCTGAGTGGAGATTGAACCCACAGCCTGGGTGTGTGCACTGACCAGGAACCAAATCCCTAATCTTTTGGTCCACCAGATGATGCTCCAACCAGCAGAGCCACACTGGCCTGGGCAAACCACTGTTTTTAAGATTTATAAAAGCCTCCTACTGGCCCATTAACTTTGTGAGGTGAAGGTTCTGGGCAGTGTGCAGTTGTAATAGTTAAGTTCTTCGTGCACAAAAAGCAAAAACTAACTTTGGACAAGCTAATCATATGAAGAACTTACTGGCATGGCCGACAGACACATGAAAAGGTGTTCAACATCCCTGATCACCAGGGAAATGCAAATCAAAACCATGATGAGATGTCACCTTACACCTGTCAGAATGGCTATCAGCAAAAAAACAGCAAGGGGTGAGGATGTGGAGAAAACAGAACCCTTGTGCACTGTTGGTGGGAATAGAAATTGGGCAGCCACTGTGGAAACCAGAAAGGTGATTCATCAAAAATTAAAAACAGAACCACTGTGCAACCCAGCGATTCCATTCCTGGGTAGTTGTCCACGGAAAATAAAAACAGAAATTCAAAAGATACGTGCACCCCTGTGTTCACTGCAACATTATTTACAATAGTCAAGACATACATACATACTCGGAAGCAACTAAGTGGGCCATTGACACATGTGTGGATACAGATGGAGGTGTATCTACAGAGAGAGGGTGTAATGTTAAATGCAATAAGTCGGACAGAGACGGACAAGTCTCACGATTTCACTTCTATGTGGAACCCGAAAGACGAAGCAAATGAACAAACCGAACAAAACAAGAAACAAACTCTCACACACACAGAGAGCAAACTGCTGGTTGCCGGATGGGAGAGGGGCAGAGCGAGGGGCGGAAGGAAGAAAGCGGATTAAGAAACGCCAACTTCCAGTTATAAAATACATCACGTGCAGCTTAGGGAGTAGAGTCAGTTGACAGTATCATAGTAACGATGGGCGGTGACAGGTGGTCCCTGGACTTGCCATGGCAATGACTTTACAAGGTCCATAGTTGGGGCATGGCTGTGTTGCTCACCAGAAACTAATGTGGCATCTCATCCGGTGTGTTCTTCTGCCTCTCCAAGGTCCCCAGTAGTCTCAGGGGCGGCTTGGTCATCGGCACCCTCCGTTTTTCTGACTTGCATGATCTTTGACCTCTGGCTAGGTTCTGGGCACTCAGCCTTGCACACGACGGAACTTTCTCTTTAAAGCTAAACCCTATTGCAGGGGCTCAAGTCAGGTGAGCGTGTGACAGTGTGGAGGTTGCAGGTTGCTCTTCAGATCCCAGGGGCTGGTCCAGCGCTGGGCCCAGCCCCTGGCCGGGCGCACGCCGCCTCGCCCCTCTGACCTCTCCCAGGCAGCTGGCCAACGCATTCCCCTCGAGTCCCATCCTGTCCTTACAGCACCGACCAAAGCACGCATTTGTGTCACAGGAAGTACACAAGTAACTTGCTCCACACCTTCTTGTTGAAGAGCAAAGTGGCAAAATGCTAAACTGACCCGGTTACCCTTCCACTCACATTGCACTGAATTCCTAAACTATGCTGTGTTCCTCTTTAGAAAACACTCTACTTACTGAGCAGCATTAAATTGACCTATAATCTGTAACATCCAAATCTGTATTCTGATTTGGCTTTGCAACCTGCCGTTCTGAAAGAGTAGAATGGACCCATCTTCATTGCCCACTGATAAAGCTGATGGTGGCTACTTCTCGCCATCTTGGTGGCACAGGTGAAAAAGAGTCACCGACATGAAATGGGTAAGAAGTTAATTTTATAATGGCTTTAGAATATTGTAATCAAAGCTAACTGCTTAATAATTCAATTAAACACAAAGGAATATAGAAATTAGTATATTACTTTTTTTCATAACAAGATAATTGGAAAATGATGACAGAATAATTTTAATGCTGAATAATTACAGATATACCAATATCAATTCAAATTTATGGATCAAATTATTATTTCCAGAAGTGAACTGTACAGTATTCAAAATAGCATGATAATCTTTAAACCAGAATTGAGAAACATTCTATTATGATAAATGCTAATTATAAAAATATAGATTTTTTTTAACCACTGAAAATAAAACCCCAGTGGAATATTTAAACTTAATCACCAACATACCAACTAGCTACTTAAAAAAACAGTGGTTTTCAGGGAAAGTAAGAAAGCTTACACTGCAGGAAAAAAAATTAAGGAATCACTATGTTTATTTGGCCTAGACTGAGGATGGAAATATTTAGAGTTAATGGGGAGAGCAACTTGTTAGGTTACTAACAATCGTATAACAACAACAGCTAATACGTATGTGTGCTTCTTACACATGGGCGCCTACCCTCAATGTTTATCTCTGTCAACTCATTCAATCCTCCCAACAATCATGGAAAGGAGGAACTCGTGTCATCACTTTCATTTCGTTCTGTGCTGGGAGACTGTTTATTACATTTATTCAGGCTATTTTGAAACATGCTCATGGGCCGGAAGAGGGTCCTCAACTGCACTGGGGGGGGAGCAGCCACCACACGCCACTGCCGTCCCCCTGCAAAGGAAGCCTGCTGTCCCTGCCAGGCCCAGGGACACCCCTGCATCTGTCCGCCTGCAGCTTCCAGTGTAGACCAGCTGTGCCCTGTGTGCAGAGATGCAGGTGCCGAGCACCAGGACAAAGCCCCAGATGGCTCCCTCCCCAGCCTGTTGTTGGGGAATCATCCCCGCCAGACCCAGGTTATAGCCCATGTACTCACACACCTGCAGGAATGCATTCATTCATTCATCCATCCATCCATTCATTCATTCTTCTGCAAGCACTTACTGGGGGCCTGATATTTACTTCATGCTGAAGATACACAGATACGTGAGTCAGAGAACTGGTCCTCGAGGAACTTCCAGTTTAAAAGCAAATCATCAATCCTTAGCACTTGTCACCAGAGAAATGAAGACACTTCATCAGAGGAGATACGGTCCCTTGGCCTGGGTCAGTGGCCTTGACTCCAGGCTGGCCAGGCCCTTATCACCCCAGGCCTAGAGGACTCGCCAGAGACGCCTGTTTCCTAACCCTGCTTCCTCCTTCCCCAGTGCCTCCCACCAGCTGCCAGCTCCCTTTTCCCAAACACAGCCTTTCCCTTTGTCAATCTCATGCATTTGAGAGCCTGCAGCACAGTAGGTCATCTGCAATTTGTCACCGCCTACTCTCACCCCAGCTTGTTGCCCTTGGATGTGCCTTGTATATCCCCCCCCTCTGCCGGCTGCACCCAAGCTTGCCCAGCTCGCATGCCCTGTGTCCTTGTCAGCCTGTGCGCCCATCTGTCTAGGCCCAGCCCAAATCCCCCCCGGGCGGCTGTTCCCCGGCGCCCCCAGTGCCCTCCGCCTTGCCCTTGAACAAGCTGGGCACAGACCATGTGCACCGGTCAAGTGCACACAGGGTCTCGTGCAGCCCGTTGAGTGAGGGGCCCTGTTTCCCATCTGCATCTGGCCCCAGCAGCCAGTTCTGCTCAAGGAATCCGAGGGCCCCTCCTCCCCGAATGCAAAGGGGCTGCGCGGAAAGGGGGCTCGGTGACAGACGTGGCCCCCGAGGACGAGCTGCGACTCTTTGGGAGGCGCTTCCTTCCACGAAGTCCTGGGAAGGAGAATTTCAGAGGCCCAGTCTGATTTAATTAGAACTCTAAATGACTCAAGGTAAAAAGCTGCATTCCCCAGAGAACTCGGCGCTGCCCAAGAGACGGGGTATGATCTCCTTCCCTCCATCGTGAATTCCCACAACCTGAGAAGGAGCTAAAGAACCCCTCAGAGTGGGGCGGGGGGTTAATTCAGATTGCTCCTTTAAACAGGAAAGCCACTTCTGAAACAGCGAACTGTTGACGTTAACACTCCACCCAGTACCGGCCTGTCAGTATGTGCATTGCAACCGAAGTCGCAGCCTCGCTTTGTCCTGGTGTTCGCTTCTGTCTCCAAGTAATGTCAGCCGTATTTATCCCTGTTAGCGGTGCCCCTTATCTGGAAATATGTAAATCCATTTAAATTAATTTCCTGTAATACACACAAAACAATAATCATATTAGTACCATCATAATGTACTAATAACATTAACATAATTGCATTCAAATATGAAATTGCTAGGTAATAGGCTTTTCATAAATTGTTTCAGTGAGAATGTCGTTTTTAACCTTACTCTGGGTCTTTAGTTCCAGATATGGCCAGGAAAAAAACTGTGTGCCTCCTGGGAGAACTCGGCCCACGGTTTTTCTGCTTGTCGGGGGAATGATCAAAGAGCGTTTGTGAGCCCAGTGAGAAGGGCCTGCAAAGTGACAGGCTCCTGAAGATAATGGCACTTTCAGCAGCCCTTTCTCAGGAGCGGGGCTCTGGTCCAGGCCCCGTGGGCCCCAGTCCACAGAAGGATGCATCAGGTGCGTCCCTCCCACAGAGGGAGCCAGTGTGTGTGGCGGGGTGAGGACAGGGGGGAGCTCTTGCCAGCTTAGTCTCTCTCTTGGGGATCCAGGCCTGGGCTGCTCACAGACTGTGGCGGAATTCTCTTTGGTCTCCTCGGGGCCTTGGCCCAAGGCAAGTCACGTGTCCGCAGGGCCCCACAGAGCCCAGAGGGGACAAACGGACCTGGCTCCAGGGGTGAAGGCGAAAAGCCAACCCTTGAAGTTTGAGTGTGTGAATGTTTTTGTTCTTCACAGTTTGGGGCAAACTGCCTGAGAAAAACGTGGTGATGGCAACGTGAGCTGTCAGGCAAATCTGTCCAGCGGACCAGGGCAGGGGAGAGGCCATACGCCGAGGCCTGCGTGATCGGACCTCACCCTGTCTGCAGATTGACACCTGTCAGTCTGCAATCCATCACTGATTCTCTCGGATCAGGAGGTCTCATCTTGCTGGACAGTTGCGAGGCCACCTGGAACCTAGACAGTGATGTCCTTCCCACCGCATCGAAGGCACAGATGTGTACCACCCACCCCTGCTAGCTCTCCGGTGACCCTGCGAGGCGGGCAGAGAACCTCGTGGTCACCTCTGCCTCCTACATATGAGCGCGCTGCCCTTCCAAGTACCTTTAGCCCTTTGGAACAGAAGCGATGCTCCAGGGAAGAGGTTCGGAAGGGGAAGGACGAGGAACACGAACGCTGCTGTGCGAGGAACGAGACAACAGCCGAGCGTCCCCACTCCCCTCTGCTCTGTACTTTCACAGAGTTTAGCAGTTACTCTCTTAGAAGGTACAGAATGCATTTCTGCACATTTGTGGTAACTTCCCCCCCACATTTTGGGAATGCCAGCGGTACACAGCACCGAATAGAGAAGCTACTGGAAAATTCAAAGACAGCCAGTAAATTACACACTGTCAAGCACTCGCAAGAGTGCCTGGCGTCTGGTGCCATGCGGAGTGCGTACCGAGTGGAGTGCCCACCGGTCGCGTACCCAACGGGCTCACGAACGCAGAAGCCGGGACCTTTGGGCCTCCCTGCAGCTGGGGGCGATGGAGGCAGGGAAGATGGGTGCAGGGGGAGCACACAGGGAGCCTGCCCAGCTAGAGGGGGGAGGGGGTCAGGGGAGGGAAAAGGGTAAAGGCCATGGAGAGGCAGACAGGGCAGGTGGGCGCAGGGAGCCAGAGAGCCCTGAAGAGGATGGGAAGGAGGCAGGAGCTTCTGGGGAAGGGACCACAGCTGCCAAGTCAGCCGCCTCCAGGGCAGAGAACGTTTTCATGGACTCTTGTCGCTGCTTTTCAAGGGCCCCTCGCTCGGCTCCGGCTGGTGACATTTCCACCGGGGCCGACTTGGTAAGGTTTTGCTGACAACGCAGCCACCGACCGGATCCACTTCAGTGCCTCGTTCAGAGGGGCAGCTTTCCATATTTAAAATAAATGAGGTTCCTAGATTCCAACGCCCCTATCTTGTGGACAGCACCGGAGCCCCTCTGGGAAGGGGGTTTGGCTGGCTAACTCCTGTCCCCACAGAGAGTGGTCGCGAACCAGTTAAGTGGCCGTGCCCCCAAGAAGCAGCCTTTGCAGCAAGTAGTTTAAATTCAGCCGAAGGAGCGGGAGAGGAAGTTGGAGACAGGAAACCATCTCTGAACAGCGCGCATTTACATCGGGAGGGAGAGGGCCGTCTCCCCTTTCTCAGCCTTCCCACCAGAAAGCTTCCTCTCCCGTCTCCATCCCGGGAAGACCGCAGAATCCCACTCTCAGCCTCTGAGGTCATTTGCATAACGCATTTACATTTGAAGGGAGCGCACCGATTGGCAACTCTGGAAGCCTCGGTTTTCTACAATGGCAATTAGGAACAGAAATAGAATAACAATAGCGGTGGAAATACAGTTGCTGAGCTGTGGGTGGAAGAAGCAGAAAAATTTCTGCGTTTAAGCCTGAACTTGGAATGGTTGCAGGGTTAGACTAACCAGCTTTTGTTCTGGTTGTGAAGGCCAGTAGGGACCAAACTGCTCTGGACCAGTGTGCGGGCCGAAGAGGGCTCCCCACGGCAGGAAATGGGGTGGCACCAGTGGCAAACGGCCAGGCCCAGATGGAGACAGAGCCCAGACCCGGGGAAGTGCCAGCCAAGGGGTGCCCCCCAGGTTCTGGATGGGGGCCGGGATGGCAGGAAGCCGAGTGCCCTGGAAGTGCAGGGGACCTGCCAGATGCCACACAGGGTCCCCAAGGGGGAAAGGGCTGGGAGATGAGCTTAACATGGAGGACAGGGTGGAGCCAGGCTATGATCCTGGGACATGGGGCTAGGGGAGCCAGGCCAGGCTCGCGGGGGACATCGAAGTTCAGGGAGGCTGTTCTCCTGTGGACCGAGGGGGCCTGTTCATCGCAAACGCTGAGGCAAGGCCCTCTTCCAACCTGCCCCTGGGCTCCGTCCTCCAGCGGCAGGACCTGGGCAGGCTACAGCTGCTCAGGGGTTTCTGGTTCTCCTTCCTCCCCAACTTCAGTGCCCCGACCCCACCCCTCCACCCCTGGGAGATGGCTGGGAGGCCACTGACATGGGGTGTGAGTGACAAGTCAGGAGCCCGCCCAGGTGGGAAGGGCCAGGGCAGGGGGGACTACATGGAGACTGATGAGGGAGGACAGGGGAGAATGAACGTGGCAGAGAGAGGGGCTCCTCAGGTTCCAGGTGACGTCAGAGCTGCCTTAGACAGGCCTCCAGTTGGGGTAGGGTGGCCACCTGAGACAGTGGGGGCCTTGGGTGGAAAGGAAGCTTGTGAACCAGGTGCTAAAATCAGTGTGGGGCCGAGGCTGAGGGCATCTCCAGGGACAGATCAGAGGGCACAGGGACACAGCTCATAGGCCTGAAGGTCAAAGGAGCAATACTGACAGAGGTGAAGAGGATGATGGCTGGGAAGTGGCCCCAGGAGCCTGGGATTCCGGGGACCCTTCTCCCTCTCTCCCCTGAGAAGGTGCTGCTCCAGCCTCGCCACCAGCCGCAGGGCCTGCCTTTAATGTGGAAAATGCTAACTTCCTGCTGGGGGTGCACCAGGGCCTCAGTTCTGATGTCAAGGTCAAGCTCTGTCTTCACCTGCCTTGGCTGGTTAGGTGACCTAATGCAAATGCCTGATCTTCTCAGGGTCAGATCCTCATTTGTAAGAAAATGGGCACAACCTCGCTCCGTGGCAACCCTGATGGAGGCAGCTTTGCAATTGCAAAGTACTGCTCAGCCTGCGAGGTGTCCGTGGTTCCGGGAGACAGACCTGCTGTGCAGGACGGGAAGTGTCAGAGGCTTCTCATCAACGCATTCCTGTGATAACGATGTTAATACCGAAAGCTAGCGATTTTTCCGGAAGTGTTAATAAAAATAATTGGTAGGCATTTCTCCAAGATCCTCTGCCAAGGTGCCATAATTACTGTGAACATTGTAACGTGATGTGAGAATATTGACATTAATGAGGATGTCACCAAAATAAAGCGGATCCCTAATTGTACACAGGAATGGAGAACCCTGAAATCTTTCTGAGCCGGTACAATGGAGTCTGATTCAGTGCACGAAGAATTTGACGTAACAGCATTTCCCAATCCGATCCACAATATCAATAGGCCCAATTAAAATGAAAAGCATGTCCGAAACGTTCCTCGAACGATTAAAATATTCGAAATGGAAGCTACTCCTCCACCACAGTAAAGTTGTAAGAGGCAAGAGCTTGTATTGTGTTCAAGGGGTAGACAAATTAAACTCTGTTTAAGAATTGGAACAAGGATGGTTCCTCAGTGGCGCCCTGGAAACTCTGGTTAATGCAATGAGATGTGGAAAAATAAAGAGGTATGATAATGAGCGAGAGAAGAGATCAGTGTTTGCACTTAACATAATGGAAAACCAGAATATGCGGAGGAACCACCAAAAATAATAATGTTTAACAAAGTGACACAGTAAAATGCTAGATTTGAAATAAACGCACCAAAATGAATAGCCTTGCCCGCTCTCCGCAGCCACAAGCAAATGTCATACAAATGCAGACCCTGATGACAGCGTCGACCCCTCCCCTGCCCATGAAACCCTCGGGGAGACACCCACGGAGGCATACGGGGTTGCTAGAAAGAACATTTAAAAAAATATTTACAAGGAAAATAAAAGAAGAACAAAATGGCAGACACAAGTCTCTCTCTCGATCTATCCGTCCACAAACTTATGCATATATTCCTGAAGGAGAAGACAAAAGATCATGCCTGGCTCTTGAATAGGGTTATGTAATCTGACCCGGAAGCAGAAGGACTGAGAAACACAGAGACAGGGCAATCGACAGAGTTTGGCAGCAGTCAGAAGGGCGGCTGGAGTCCGTGGAGCTGACGAGGGGCTCAGCACCAACCTCTTAGGATACAGGCCTCGGGGTGGCCACGCCTCCCAGCCCTTGGAAGTCTCTTGCCCAGGCAGCCGGGGTGGTCTCCTGGCTGCTGTCAGCGTCTGCCCTGACCTCTCACCCCTGACCACACAGCAGCCAGAGTGACCCCTTTCACCCATTTCAGATCTTTACACTGTCAGATTCAAAGACCCTCCAATGGCTGCCCATCTGCAGGGGGTTGAATTGTGTCTCTGCGAAAGGTACGTCCAAGGCCCAACCCCCGCACCTGTGCAGGTGAATGGAGTGCATCTCTGCAGATGTACTCAAGCGCAGGATCTGGATAGGAGGCCATCCAGGATCTGAGGGGGGCCCTAGTCCAATGTCCAGGGTCCTTAGAGGGGATGGGCAAGGAAAAGACACTGAGGGACACAGAGGACAGAAGCTGCCTGACCTGGCAGTGGAGCCTGGAGTGAGGCGCCTGCCAGCTGAGGACGCGGGGACCGCCTGCACCTCCAGGAGCTGGGAGGGAGGCTGTGGGGGTGCAGGCAGGGTGGGGCAGATGCTCCGGAAGGAACCAGCTTGGATACGACTTTGATTTCCAACTCTTGGCCCCTGCCAGTGTGAGAGGATCTATTTCTGTTGTAGTCACCCAGTCACGGTCACTTGTTACGGCTTCCCTAGAAAACCAGCCCACCACCTCCTACAGGGTAAGGGTCAGCATCTGCACAGGCCCGCCTCGCCGGCCTGCAGACCACCTCCCTCCACCCCCATCTCCTCTCCTAGCCCGTCCCTCCTCACCTTTTCCAGCCCCTGCTGGCCTCTGCCGGCACACTGACCTGCCCCCTCCTCAGGGCAAAAGTTTTAATTCTCAAATGTTTGAGTCCGTCACTATTAGCTTTATGGCTTCCTCGATTGCTTCAGTTCTTTAAAAGTTACCATCCAGGGGGAGTGGGGGGGGTGACACCTGCCCCCTCCTTACCCTGTGGTCTGTCACCTGAACACGGTTCCTCACACGCCCACCCATCAGGTCTCCACCTTGGTGAGGTCTCCCCGATCGCCCCAACTTCAAGCAGCATCTCACCTGCCCTGACTGCGGTTCTCTATCCCCTTCTCTGTTACTTCCCCCTAGAACAGTTCGCGTCATCTGAGAGGTCACACGGTTTGTCTGTTTGGCGGTGGCCTCGCCTCCTCCCACTAAAACTGCCTAAAACTGCCCCACCATTTCAGCCAGGTCGCTCACGCCTGTGTCTCGGGCCCCCAGAACGGCCCCCGCCACGTGGTGAGGGCTCAGTGTGTGTTTGCTGAGTGAATGCAAATAGTCTGAATTACGAGCAGGAATGTAATATACAGCGAGGCGAGCGCCGCAAAACAGCGGGGGAGGATTAATTGACATACGATTTTGAGATATAGCGCATTAGAGAAAAATTAATTTAGATACACATCTTGTGTACTAAAGGAAAATTAAAGTCAAATATGTTTAAGAATTCATAGAAAAATTAGTGGAAGCTAGAATACATAGCACATGAGTCTCTGGATGGATTGTAACTTTTTTTTTTACACTTTTCCCTCACTCTATTCTTTTTTTTCTTTTTCACAATTTTTTTTTATTGTTGTTCACGTCCAGTTGCCTCCATTTTTTTTTTGTTGTTGTTGTTGCTGTTCAAGTGCAGTTGTCGTTCCCCACCCCCCCCCGCCACTCCCTCTGGATGGTAACTTTTAAAGAATTGAAGCAATTGAGGAAGTTGCAAAGCTAATAGTGACGGACTCAGTCATTGAAAAATTAAAACTTTTGTATAATCCTTGCCTCCTTGGTTTCAATACGAGTCAGAACCTGATGTTACTGGGGATCATTCGCAGGGGATCAGGCAGCTCCCAAGTCTCACGTCTTCCTTCTGCGGATGACCTTCAGCCTTTGTTTACCCCTTGGTTTGGTGCACTACCCCTCCTGCCCAGGGCCCAACCTCCTCCCGGCCCAAGGACCATGTCCAGTGCCTGGAGGCCAACACCTGAGTGGCCACAGCTCCTCAGGCACTTCCTGGGCATGGAAGGCCCCTGGCTGCCTGTCAGGGATCCCTTGCGGCACCTTCAGACACGAGCCTGGCCAGGTGGGTTACCCAGGCTGGGCTGTCCTTCAGGACCCAGGTCCCAGCCCCTTCCGCCCCAGTCCAGGCCCTTTCCCTGAGCCACCCCAAGCGGGGATACCAATGCGTGTGCATGGCATGCAAAAGCCGCCGTCAGGCAAACTACAGTCTTCTGGAGACGTGCCCCTGCAGGTGACCTTGCCATGGACCCAGGGCTGAGGAGGGTCAAGTCCAGGTCAACTGTGAACTTCTCAGCGGGGTAGATTCTTTCTTTTGTGCTGCACAACATCCATTCGGACAGGTTAGGGGAACCTGCCTCAGGACGCCCGTGGCTGGCGTGATCGGACAGTCTGATGAGGGGAGGAAGGCGCCCAGAGAGCAGAAGACGTCAGGAGAGGAGTGAGGCTGGCGCCCTGCGCTGTCCTACGTCAGGCCTCAGAGGCCTCGGCAGGTGGCATGTGGGACCGAGCTCAGGGACGGAGTCCTGACTGGTAACCGTCTTTCTCCTTAAAGACGCTGCCAGCCTTGCGAGGTGAAGGGGGGTCAGAAGGCACCTGCTCAGCAGAGGTGGGAGGGTTCTGCACAGTGGAAAGTTCCAGAGCAGCCTTGCTCTCCCTGCGCAACTTGGATCAATTCTAGTCGCTACGTAAACAACCTCAGACTTACTGGGAAGCCACACGCAGCTCACCTGCTCCTTGAGAATGACCGCGAAGGGGAGAGCCTGCCCCCCACCCCCCGCCCCCCGGGCTGCGTGCCGCGGAACAATCGCTGTCTATGCACCATCCGCAGCACCACGTAACAATGGGGCAGCTTGTTGGGCTGCTCCTGGGGTGGGGTGCAAAGCTCTGCTTCACTGGGGCTGCTTGTTTTCATCGCCGATGTGCCCCTTTCCTGAAGTAAGAAGCGCTTTCAGAGCCCTCTCTTCCCACCCTGCCCCTTCCTCAGCTTTGTTTCCCTCTGGGCTCGCGTTTCTGGTCGTCTTTCTTGGGGAACAACAGAAAGGCTTTCCAAAGCAGACTCCTGAAAACTGAGATGTCGGTTTTAAGATGACACATATTACATGATAAATGATATTTTAAAAATATATATGCACCTGAAGTTTGTGAACGGCGATGTTGGAACTGCTGCCCATTTCGGGGGGCGAGGTGCGGAGGCAGGGCCAGAAAAGCAGGGGCCGGGTCCTCGCTCTGCTCTCCCCGCCTCTGCACCGCCTTCCGGGCCCCTCCTCAGTGGGCCCTGCACCCCCTACCCTGGTCCCCCGGGGGAGGGGCTCGGCTCCAGGAGCTCTGGGGTTCCTCTCCTCGGCCCCACCCTGGCTGTGCTGGCGGGGGCTTTTCCGTTTCAGGAGCAGCCCAGCCAGAAAAGATGCACGTGTGCCCACAGGATGAGCTCAGGAAGGCGCCTGGGGAGGGGCACCGTGGCGTGCGTGCTGCTGGGCCTGTCCCGCTGCCGCCTGGGCCTCACCGCCCTGAGCGCGCCGGCCTTGCCTGGGCCTCTCCCGCTGGTACTCTGGCCCTGGTGACACGCGTGCCAGTGGCGAACACACAACGCGGGCCGGCGTCCTGGGCCGGGGGTGGGCGCCGCTCTAGGCCTGCCTTCCGCTGGGGAGCTCTCGGGGCCTCAGTTCCCCCTCCTGCAGCGGACGGGTGCGAGGACGGACAAGGGCCGATCTCCTCCTGCTCCTAAAACCCTCTGATTTTTAGGCAGGCGTTTGTTCTGGAATGTTCAAATGCTGTGGGACTCCAAGAAATTTGGTTTTATCAACGAGATTGTATTTCTTAGAAATATCACAAGAGCTCATCTATTTTTTTTTTTCCATTTGCTGATTTCTCCAGCAATTTATTTCTTTGTAGCTGTTTAAATCTGAACAGACGAAACCAGCAATGGAGAATTCCTCACACATGTTCGTACACACGTGCACACACCCCGTCATGGACCTGAACCTGTCACAATCCAGTCACTCACAGTTTCAAAGCTTATCCGCTATGTCCTTTGTGGCCAGGCTGGTTTTTTTTTTTTTTTTTTTTTTAATTTTTAACTTTTAACATCATCTGAGGATATGTATATTGATTTTATAGAGAGAGGAAGGGGTGTAAAGAGAGAGACAGGGAGAGGGGAAGAGAGAGAGAAACATCTATGTGAGAGAGAAATCGATCAATTGCCCCCTGCATGCACCCTCGTTGGGGATCAAACCTGCAACCTACATATGTGCCCTGCCCAGGGATCAAACCCGCAACCTTCCGTGTACCTGCCCATGCTCCAACCAAGGAGCCTGCCAGCCAAGGCCAGGCTGGTTTTCTTAAGAGGCTGCCCAGTGCTGGAATGTGGTAACTCCGTTCTGTCAGGAGCCAGACTCTTTCCCAGTTACACCTTCTTCTTGCCAACAGGTTAAAAACTTCTATCTGAGCATTCGAGGAAAACACCGGTGAACTGCCCCCTCAGAGATGAGCTAGTTGACAATTTGAAAAACAGAGCATCCGGTTAACTAAGCCAATGTCAGGAGCGGAGAGATAGCAGGGACAGAATTTCGACGGGTGGCTGGTCCATGGGGAGTTTCCAGCTGCCCTGCAGGAAAACGAAATGTTCGGGGCTTCCCACCCTTTTCTCTCCTCATGCCATTAATTCACAAGAAACCAGAACACGCGGTGTTAAAGGTGCTGCATCACCTCAAGGTCACCGCTTTTCACTATCAGAGTGGCTGCAGGAGAGGAAGGCCAAGGGCGGGACCTGGGATACAGTGGTAACGCGGCCTGCTTACAGTAAGTGGGGAGGGAAGTTCTGGGAGAATCGAAAGCGTAAACCTGGCCAGTGGCATCTCTGCGGTCCTCCTGGTGCCGGGCCAGGGTGCCTAGCCGCGCCTTCCGCCTGCTCTGTGCGTCTGCTGGCACGGCCTAGGTGGGTGGCTTTGCGGGGAATGGCCGCAGGGCCGCAGGGACAGACACATGGCCCGGTCTCAGTGCAGGCCCCTTAGCTTCGATGACCCGGGAGCCTGTCAACCACCCCACACCTGTCACAGGTCCCAGGAGAACTGGGCAAGGATGGCCGGCAGGAAAACACCGCATCTCTCCTACAGCCTCTCGTCTCTGCAGGTGCCGCGGTCAGGCCGAGTACCTCTGCCCACGCTCACGCGCCTCTGGCCGTCAGGGCCGGTGTGCCCACTTCCGCTCGGACCTCCACCTCTCTGAAGGCCGGGGCTGGGCGCCCCCCTCGCTCGCTCTCAAAGGCCTGGCTCTGCCCCTGGCCCCCGGGCTCAGTTTGGGCCCCCCATCTGCTCCGGGTTTTCTGTGTGGAAGGGCGACAGCCTGGCCCCCAGCGCCCGCTGCCCCTTGTGGGTGTTGGGTGATGGTGATGTCTGCTCAGCCTCCCAGTGCCTGGGTGGAGGGTGGGACTCCTAGTCCAGGGCTGCGGGCTGTCAGTCACCTTGACCCTCAGTAGGCAGGGGGCGGAGTTCTCCCTAAATGACCTGAGCAAAAGATGAGGGACTTTTCTAAAACCTGCCCTTGCTCCCTTGACCTTCCCCCACAGAGCCCGTGGACTGGAGGGCTCGTCCTCACTGACCGCCACGGCCCCCGCTCCGGCGATCACGAGGACCCATTCGATCCCCTCATCCTCCAGCAGCCCCCACCTGTCTGCCCCTGGCCTGTCACCACACCTGTCTCTCCATGACCACAGACATCTTTTATTTCCTCATTCATTGTGCCCTATATGTGGAGGCCTTGAAGGGAGAATTATGTTTATTACGCAAATACTAATGATGAAATGCCAGCACCTCAGATTTCTCCTGGGTACTTCCAGGTTTCTAAAGGAAAATAAGATGCACCTTTGGATCCACTGTATGGAGGACACCCCGGTGGCAGCACCCCTAGTCACAACGAACTCTGCTCTCCAACTGGCCCAGGAGTCGGAGCCCTGTGGTGTTTACGGTCCTGCTTTTCTGCCACACGCAGCAAGAGCTGTCAGCTGAACTTGGTGCCTGCCCTTCTCCTACAGAGGTTCAAGGATGGCAGCGTGGGTGGCGCCCCAGTCGGGGTTACTGTCTCCCTTCCACTGCCAACCTCGTGAACGATTCAGCCACAGATGCGAGGACCGAGGACGGGAGTGAACGCGGGACAGCCAGTTAAACCCGAGGGCCCCCAGGAACCCAGTGCCTCCCCCTGAGGCTGCCAAGGACAGTGACCCTTGGGAGTTCAGTCTGGGATTCACTGCGACACCGAGTCAGGCCAACTCGGAAGCATGGACGCTTTCTCCGTAGCCGGTAGAGTAGGCAACTGCCCTACAACTACAGACAGAGGCGAAGTTTCAGAAGCTCCAATAAAAGCCTTGTTCTTCCCATTCTTTTCTGGTACCTATGATTTTCAAAAGCAGCAAAACGCACTGCTTTGCCCCGCTAGCTGCACGGGCAGCGCGAGCAGGGTGCTGCGGGCCGCGTCGCTGCCCGAGGCCCCCGCCTTCCAGCTGCTGACGGGGTCGGGCCGAGCCCAGCACGGCTGTCTTGCCACCAGGCAGCCAGCGGGCAGAACAAACTTCTGTATTTTGCTTCTTGTGTTTAGAGGGTTATTTATGATGCAAAGTCTGTCTTAGGGCGCATTTGGGGGAAGCCACCGAGAGGCATTCTGCTGTCTTGCTGTCTCTCTGCCCTTGTTGGTCAGGGCTGCGGGCTGACGCAGTGGCTGCCCCGGTGACTCAGTGTAAGGGGGCCGGATGGGGTAACTCGTTCTCATGGGCACTGCGGCCATTGAGAATGTATTTGTCCCCTTGTGGCCCCCTGGAGGGGAGCCGCCTATCACTCAGCAACAGGGTGGTCCCAGCCGTGCTTCGGGGGCTTGCCGCCGACCCACCCCGTGGTCGAAACCGCGCATGGGGAAGGAAAGGCGGGTCACCTGACCTGGGTCTCTGCCTGCGTGTCGCCTCAGGCCAGCTAGCTGGCATCACTTCCCTTTCCAGAAGCAGTCTGGCACACACCAGGACCCTCTTCATGGACTCAAACCTCAGTTTGCACTGAGGAGCCGACCCCGAGGCAAACCCCCAGCCCACCCCATCCCTCACACAGGGTCTCCGCGCTGTGACCTCTGCTGCCCGGGGACTCGGGGGACCCCTGTCGGGTTGCCAGGTGCACGCCCGGCACTCAGCGCCCTCCCCATGGCTCACAGAACTGAATCTGCTGAAAACCAGGAGTGTGGACATTCCCTCCGGCTCTGGGGCACGGGAGGCCTGCTCCGGTTCTGGCCTCTCGGGACCCTCCTTCTCACAGCCCTACACCTGATGCCCAAACCCGTCTGTGGCCTGCTCAGTTGCCACACAAAGGAAGGTTCCACGGGTGGCGTGAGCTTATCGGCGACGGAGGCCCCAACCACGCTGAATGAACATAGAAGGCGATCTGGGGTAGTGGGCACCTGTTTTGTTTTTCCAAATGGACAATCTCTATGTTTGAAAAATGGTTCGTGTTTTCAGCCCTCCTGAAACCATTAGTCAGTCATGTCATTCGCACGGCGTTGGGGAGGAACGAGAAATTTGCATGTGAGGGCAACTTCCGTCCTTCGGGCAAAATTACGATGACTCAGAGACTTTGAGTGGGCCCTTGGCTCAGCATACAGGCCACCAGAAAGATCGATTTTCAGAAAGGAGGTGTCTGGAGAACACTGTTTTCTTTTATAAACGTGCTTCTGCTTCCTGCTATGGCTATGCAAACACCGTGGGGGAAAAGCCAAACGACTTCCTAGGTGCCGGCATCTCGGGAGCCGGCCAGGTTCTCTTGACCTGGCTGCCGGCTGGATTCTTTTTCTAGGAGTGAGTAGGTACAGCCATTGCTTATTCAAGACTATTCGAAAACCCAGTGCTTGTAAGATGTCAAATAGATTTGGGGATTAGATTCGGACTTCGGTAGGGGCTTGGGGATTCCGCAGCCTACTGGGGCAGGGAAGTGGGGTCCAGGGCACCCCACGTCCTTCAGATGGCCCCCCAGGCAACTGGTACTGAGGAAGCCACTTTGCTTCTTGGAATAGGGTGTCTGTCAAATGAGAGACTATCTCTATCAATGGCAGATGTTAGGATAACTGAGAAATGTGGTAGCAACGACCATTTCTTCCCCCCACAGAGTGTGTGCCATTGCCAACGGAGCCCCGGACGTGCCCGAGGGCGCTGAGCGGACGGGGACAGTGAGCTTTTCAGTGAAGAGACATCGTCAGGCCGTCCTCAGGGACAGCCGAGCACACAACAAAACGGCGTGTTTCTCCTGGGGGCGCATGACTGGGGCAGTCTCCTCACCCCCCGCCCCGCAAGGTCAAAACTGCTCAGCCTGGCACCGCGAGGCCCTTCCTTGCCTTCTGTCGCTGCCCTTCGGCCCTGGGGCGCTCCGTGTGGGGCTGGGTGGCGCATACCTCGGTCCTGGCTTCCCAGGAAAGCTGGGAGGAGAGACGAGGGGCCCTGTAAACCCGACCTGCGTTTCCTCCTGTGCCTATACTACAGCAGAGAATCTTTAGAAAGACTCTGGTTCCAACATGTCGAACAGAAGACAAGCTCATGGGGAAAAAGCAGGGAAAACTTGCCCTTGCATCTGACTGGAGTGGGGGCAGGGGCCGCTGCGGGAAAGGGCACAGGTTCTGGCTCGTTTACCGATGGGTGGGGATGACGCGAGGACCAGCCAGGCCCAGCGGTGCGGTTGCCGCCGCCGCCCGTGGAGGTGGTCCCAGAGCGTGCATTAGGGCGGGGGGCCCCAGAGGGGGTGACGCGGCCTCGCTCCGAGGCTCCCGGAGACTTTCCCAGTGCGTCTTGGGGCTCGCTGTGGGGACGCGGGAGTGCTCATGGCACCTGGCCCCGCTGCTGTGCCGGGAACACTCAGGACGGACCTCTGCTCTCGGATTCCCGGTTCCACCCCTGACGGTCCCGGGACATGTGACAGGGTCTCCATAATGGTGATAATGTAGCATTTCTGTTCTTAGGAGGTGAACTGCATTGCAACTTGCGATAGTTCTCAATGTTGACTTAGTCGTAGTGAACTGGGACCAGAGCGGGATGGTGCCCCAAGGGGGAATGGGGTACAGGGGGCTGAAGGGAAATGTATCCCGGGCTTAAGCTTTCACAGTGGGTAGAAACCATGTGGAAGAATATTTGCAAGAGGAACAACATACTGAGCATCCTTCCAGGCGGAAGGCATTGGCAGGGCGTGGGGGGCAGTAGGAGTGGAGGCAGGTTCACACTCGCGTTTCTCCGATGCAGTATTTTCACCGAATTTCTGGGGTAACCGAGCAGTGAACAATGCTGACCGTGGTGTTCGGTGAACCTTCTGGATGGCTGTTACTTCTCGGTTCAAGCCGGGATACCGGGACACCGTATTCTTGGAGCACAACTCAGCCCCTGCAAGACTCCCCTTCATTCTCCTGCATCTAAGCTGGGCCCTTGGCCACCCACAAAGGGGCCACATTTGCCAAGCACCATCACGTGGCATGGCCGCGGACACTGCCCGTCACCACGCGGAGGCTGGGTGGGGACCTTCGCTGGGGTTCGCTCTTAGGAAGACGTGGCTCTCCGCAGGCGCCGTGAGACGTCCGCCCTCCTGCCTTCTCACCAGAGTGCTGTGAGGAGCCATCCCACCTTTTCTTCTCATCTGTATTTTTTTCCTTTGGTGCGAGGTTTCTATTTTTGACTTTTATTGTGTGTTCTTGCTGAATGCTGTTTCAAATCCTTTGTGAAAGGAAGGGATAAATGCGTGTGTACGAGTACGGAGGGAGGATTTTTATGTAAGCAATGGCTTTCCACTTCGCTTGATTACTCAGAGGCATCCCCGCAGCCCCTTCTGAGAGTGAGGGCTCCGGCTCTGAGCAAGGCTCCGCCCCCGTTCTTGGGGTGCCCCGTGCTGGTTGGCCGAGTCATCCAATCACCAAGCGAACAGCAACATGGCCATTCTATCTGTGTGTGTTGTGAACACGTATTGCTGATGGTCATAAACATGGTGAGGAGAACAGCGCTGGGTGAGGGCAGAGAGCGCCCTGCCGCCCGGAGGTCTGGACCATGGCTTTGGATGGGGCGGCCAACGAACACCTCCATGGGGAGGTGGTGTTTGAGCTGCCATCCAGCTGAGGAGGAGGAAGGAGCTGTGCACAGAACCAGGGCAGGAGTGTTCCAGGCAGAGGGAGGAGCAAGTGCAAAGGTCCTGTGGTAGGAGCAAGCCATGTAGAACTGAAGGATGCTCAAGAGCAAATGTGAATGAGAAAGAGGAGACGGAGCCAAAGACTAGAGAAGGGCCAGGTGACGTGTGTCTTGTATCCAATGGTAAGGCCACTGACATTTATTCTATGTGTAGTGGGGGTCACTGGAGGGTTTTCAGCAAGGGAGTGAGAAACTCTCAATGGACTTTGAGAAAGACCATTCCAGCCACTGAATAGAGAATGGGCTACAGTGGGAAAAGGGGGTCTTCTTAGATGCTGTGTGGCAATCCAGGTGAGAGGTTAGGGTGGAAGAAGGAGTGGTCAGACTCCACTGGTGAACAGGTGTAGCATCTGGGTGGGGGAGCGGAAGGGGAAGGAGGGGAAGGCTTCAAGAGAAACTCACAGGTCTTGCTAAGTGGGTGGATGGTGGTCCCATTAACTGGACAGGGGCAGAAGGTGCCCAAGGGCCAAGCCAAGAGTTGTCTTGACTGTGTTCAGTTCGAAAGGCTACTGGGACAGCAGAGCAGCTATTGACATTTGAGTTTGAAGCCCAGAGTAGGGGTGGAACAGAGTCGAGTAGGAGATCTGTGTGCGCATGGATGGGGTGGAAGGCTGTGGGATGAAATCGGGCACCAAGGCAGGGCGTACAGAGGAAGACTGGAACGGGCCGAGGGCAGGCATCCTCAGCCCTCTGAGCTACTCTGCTTCCTTGGCGACGGCCCCTGCAGCGCTATTATCGGGGGTCCCCACAGCTGCGCAGAGGCGCCTGGTCTGTGTAGCTGGCCATTTTTGGAATGAACAAAGTCTTAGTCAGAATCTTTCCTGGTTAATATTAGAAGCACCCCCAGTCCGATAATCTGCTAAATTAAATTTAGCTTTCAGCTGTAATTATAATTCAGATAGAATTGTATGTTTCCGAAAGAGCAAGAGTTTACAGTGCAGACTTGATCTGAGTTAAAAATGTGCCCGCAAAGTGGACTCTAAGAGAGATAAAACTGTGATAACGAACCACCGAACATATGGGACCCCTCAGGTAAGAACACCTGCCATGATTTCTTATTTTACTTTGTCTACAATTAATTATTAATGTGCAAAATGTTTGAAATTAATGTTGTTTGTCGGGGAGCACAGTCTGGAAAATAGAAACTGACTTAAAGATCGGACTTTAAAAAATGCTGATGGTAGAAAATGGCAGAAAGAGAGGGGTCTCTCCTGCCTCGCTCCCGCTCTCCCCCGGGGCAACCAGCCCCTGGGCGGGTGGGTTCAGTAAAAAGAGAAACACAGCCGAGAATTTATTCTCCTCCATTAAAGCCTCTGCAATTTTTTATAGCTCCGCAATTTCTTAGTGGCCGCAATACTTTTTTTTTTTTTGCCAAAGTTAAAATCTCCCTCTCTGACACCATCATTGTTGAAGAAAAGCTTCCATTTGAGCACTGTGCACTTTTACTCTCCCCAAAGATTACAGCAGAATGAAGAATTGGTTTGGCAACTGCACGCACCGGCAGCGTCAGAGGATAGATGCGTGGAGAATCGGAGCCATATTTCACGCGGTCCTAAACGAGATACTTAGAGGCCCCGTCGAGGGCTGGGCTTCTCTTTTCGGGGCTGGGCCCCGCCCCTCCGTGGGTGAAATACAGTCAGGGCTGGGCAGTCTTTTCTCGAGCGCACACCATACACAAGACGGCATTTCTTTTGTAAATGAAAGTGTAGGACAGGGAAGGCAGGTCATTCCCGCGTGGCGCGGGCTCTTAAATTATCTGTGCAAGAGCCCTGGTGGCCGTGTGCGCCGGTGCCTCAAATGTGCACGTTTCGGTCCCTCTGGCCCAATATTACTGAGTATTACCAAAAAGATTCAATGGCTCAAAGACAGATCCTTGGCTAAGCCCATCTAGAAAAGCGTAATAAATAAGCTTGGTCAAAACTGAATGCAACTGAAAAAAAAAAAAATCAAGGCAGAGATCTAACAAAGGAGTTTTTCTTTCAGAAGAGAAAAAGAGAAAAGAAATGGCTTAAAACAGTTTAGGTCAGTGGTATTAAACGAAATGGCCCACCTCGTTCTACTGAATGAAATGAAGAATCCGTTGCAGATTAGGGCACTTGGGCCTCGATGGAAACACGATCATACTCGGTACTAAACACATTGATCTTTGAGAACCACTGAATGAGTGTACAAACATCACAGAGAAAAAAAAAAAAAGGTAACTAGTCCAATTAGAGGCTCCGCGTTTGAGAAGGCCACGTCAGACCCTCGCACGTTGGTGCGTGTTGGCTGGGTCTCTGCTTGCTCTGACCCCGTGTGGCTTTCAGGCCGCCTGGAAGGCCCGTCACAGGCCCTGTGCGCTTAGCCAGCGGGAGAGAGGTGGGCCTCACAGCCCCAGCTACCGACTCCCAGCGGCTGGGCCTGGGAGCCCTGATTAAACTTCTCTTAAAAAAAAAACAACAACCCATCAACAATTAAGACAATTATTTCTCTTTTAAATAACTGGATTTCGATCAAGTTAGCTTTTCGGAAGGCTTTGACTCAAGTTTCCTTGTTCCCTGAGCACCTGTAGCTGTTTTCGAGGATGAAGAGACACGACAGGTGTGGGACTTGGAGGAGACCCCTGGGATGGGTTAGATGGGGACCCCAGGGCGAAGAGGTAAGGTGGTCCACCCTCCCACCGCCGGCCTGCATACTGTGCACGTGTGCCTGCATGTGCGCGAGCATGCGTGTGCGTAGCCTCCAACGGTCTGCACAGCCTTAGAGATGAAAAGACCTATTTCTTCTGACAAACACAAAAAGAGACTTGACGGCTTAAATGCGTAATTAGAATCCCACTGGAAGCTCCTTGTGGGGACGCACACACCCTCGCTGGGTCTGGGAGCCGCATGTGGTGTCCACAGGACCATCTGCACACTTCACAGGTTTGTACTGAAGGCGACCTTGGTGCCAGGCACGGGCTAGCTCCCAGCCCTTCTGGGACTTCAGTCCCCACAAGGACAGTGTGTGGCTGTGTCAGCCACAGCCAGCTGCAGAGGGACGTTTGTTTAGTACCAGGGCCATGGCTTCCACACGCGGAGAGCAATCAATGGCACCAGCCACGGACACATTGTCTAAGTGACGGCTGGGGACACACACAGAAAGCCCAGCTCAGGGCAGGGCCACCGTGCCCCCCCCCCCGCCCCCCCGGGTCAATTCAGCGATCCAAACAAATATAGGCCTGTTATGAAACACTAACCAAAAAGCTCACTTCAGCAAGGATGCGCTGTATCGGCAGGGGGAAAAAGACAATTGTTTTCCGACTAAACGACCAGCCAAACAATGCTCATTGCCACTGCAATTTGCAATTCATGATTGAAACCCATTTAAATGTTGGCTCAGGTCTGAACTCATTTGAACACAAGAAAAGTAATTCCCTGTAATATCGGAAGACATCATCTTCTTCTCAAGTAAAATGCAAAAAAAATTTCTTTTTGCTGGAAGCTGGGAAACATTTGTTGCTGTAAGTGATGCCACTGGATAATCTGTTAAGAATTCTAAAGGTGCTGTGGCTTAACCATATTTAATTTTGCTATGGTTACTTTATTAACTGAATCCATCGGGACCCCAACATCCTGGATGAGCAACCCTGACTTTCCTTATTTGTAAATGTTTGCTAAACCGTGGGAAATGTGATATTCTCACTGTGCCCTTCTGTGCCAGGTGATAAAAATACTGTCTCTTTGGGCTTTTATTAGATGAGACATTTGATGGAACGGAGGGAGATAATTGAGCCCCGTAAGTCTCGAAGGAGGTGCTGCAGTGGTCACAGCCTACCAGTCGCCAAGTGGCACCTTCTGAATGGTTTCGAATTGCACTGAGCGATGTGTGTGTGGGGGGGAATTGATGTTGCTCTATTAGGTAATTTTCATTTGTTATAAACACAACACACGGTGACATTAATTAATAGAATAATGGCGCTGGTATATCTGTCAGTGATTAGCTTTTAGTACAATGCATCAGATGATTATCATTTACCCAAACGCGCTGTGAGGAGAAGGAAGATGAAATTTCGACTCAGCC
The DNA here is from genome assembly GCA_004027475.1 of Anoura caudifer. Classification (NCBI taxonomy): domain Eukaryota; kingdom Metazoa; phylum Chordata; class Mammalia; order Chiroptera; family Phyllostomidae; genus Anoura; species Anoura caudifer. The sequence goes on along the minus strand of PVKU01000375.1, from coordinate 468,403 downwards.
ATTCCCACAGGGCAGCAGGAAAGATATTTCACTGTGAATGAACCTAATTTAATTTTCTGACTTTTGATCCCATGTCTTTTGTTGCGGGAATGAAATCAGTCACCATAGCTCAAGAAGAAGTTAAATCATTTGTTTAGATCTTTGGCCAACATAATCGGTCAAAAAACGATCTTCAACTTGAATCCACCAATTAGGCATAAGACGGCCGTTTGAGCTGGCGTCCGCTCTCACCTCTCCCTTCCTGCCAGGTTGGTTCAGAAACGGTCCGAATGTCAGACACTCCTGACCAGGCTGTGCTTCACCATGGAATCGCGATTCTAACTCCTTTCCCGCTGCCCCCATCCCTGGGTGAAGGTGCGCTCTCTAACCTTTTACCCGTCATCCACCTTGCTTTCTGGTTCCCAACCAGAGGCTGGAATCCAGGCCCTCACCGTCACCCAATCAAGGGCCACCGACGTGCCTGACCTCAGGTCGCTCACCGAGCAGCCCCCGACACCGCACTTTGGTGGCTCCTGGCTCGCTCCCCAGCTCTGGCCCATCCTGGGGGTGACCCTGAGCGCTCTGGCTCTCCAGCTGCTGGCTCACTCGCCTTGTGCCAGGCCACTGTCCCCTCCCACACCAGGGTCAAGCTGGGAGGTGCATGAGGAAGTTGCCGGGAGGTTCGGTTACATCATCCCCAGTAGGACTGGCCACACGAACACGGATGGACTGTACACATGGTTATTTTCTGTTAAAAGTTGGAATGATCTAAAGTTGAAGGCTTTGTCTCGTTTTGTATTGTGGTCTGTGATCCTTTCTGGTTTTCTTCACAGGAACGCCTAACACAGGCCTGAGAAGACAGAGTGAGGTTGGGTCAAAACGTAGCTGTCCAGCTGGATATTTTATTGACTTCCTCCCAATGGGAACACACACATTTAAATGAAACTTTTCCGGTGGATTGGTCTAACGCTAGCTGGCTCCTGTTTTTTCTCTCTTATTGAGTTAATGACATTTACACGGTATGTAAAATCTTTTCTTTGACTAAAAAGCATGCTTCAAAATATCGAACATCAATTTTTCTATGTCATTTCTGTCAAGAATTAAAGAAAGATTGGTGGATAAATATATCAAAGACATTCTTAGGTTGCCTTTCATGGGGAATTAGAAAACATTTTTTAAAATGCAACTTTTTCTTTTGTGAAACTTCAACTAGACACCACGAGAGATCTTTCTGGAACATAAAAAAGGAACACAAGGAGAAGTCCCAAACCTACAGGTGTGAAGAGAGCCTGCTCTGGAACCAGTTCATCAAGGGAAGTTACCTGCTCGGGGTCACCCAGCATCTGGGGCAGAGCTGGGATGGGAGGACAGGCCGCCCTCTGGCACCCGGCCTGGCTCTGCACTGGCGCCCCCTGTGGTGCCCGCCGGGAGTGCTCAGAGGAACGACGGGCTCTCACATGTTACGGAGCCTGACCTTGTGAACGCCTAAAAGCAAAAAGGAGCAAGAATGAGAGAAAGCTGTTTGGCATTACAAACCAGAATCCGGCTAAGAGCCTAGCCCGGGAGGGCAGGTTGTGGGCGATGGCACAGTGGCAGAGAGGTGACTGGTTCGGTGCGGCCACAGGAGGGAGGGGCCGCAGGTGGTTTGACAGCGGGTCAGAGAAGCAGTGGATGCGGCTGGAAGGGAAGCTGCCCTTCCTGACCTCGCAGCCAGGTCTCCCGGGGTCTCACCTCGCCTTCCCTGACAGGTTTGGGAAATCAGCACCGAGATTAGCACTTAACATTACAGGCTGTAAGGAGGGCTTCACGAAGCAGGCAGGAAGGTGTTTTACCCTGAACAGACAGATTTTTCCTAAATCTTTAAAAAGCATTTCTGCTCTTCCTTAAATTTCCTCTCCCCCACACAGCTCCCCTCCCCCGTGGATTTCCCCCTTAACACACCGGCACCCCCACCCAGGCTTCCAACTCTTCCTCTCTGTGAGAGCCTGGCAGGGTGTCCCTGCAGGCTGGGCACGCAACACCACCTCGCGTCTCAGCCCGTCCTGTACTCCTCGGGCATCACCACCCCCCGGGGACAAGACAGCGCAGCCTCATTTTATGAATGAGGAGAATATTCAGAAAGAATAAGTGCCTTCAAGTCATTCGTGGGCAGGGGTGGGGGTGCGGATTTTGAGTTGAAATTTGAAAAGCTTTCTTTCCATTCATTCCCTAGCTGCACACTTGTCACCTGCTCCGTGGTGACCACCTGGCCAGTGGTTGTGGAAACGGACGAAGGCACACCGTTTTCTGTCGGCCAAGACGGCAGAACGCCTTATCAGCGGTCACACGGCGACCGTGGGCTGAGGAGGCGTGAGTTCGGTCAAGTGCGAAGGACGAAGAAACAAGAACGACTGCTAGAAAGACGGAGGGACGGTGATTCTGTCCGCGAGGGGAGCTTTTCACGGAAGGGAAAAATGCTGGGCAGTCTCAACGTTCTATTCTATAAATACCGAGAAAAATGAAGATGTGGGAAGGAAGAGCGGCTCCTCTGCTCGGGGATGACCCTCGTTAACTGGCCGCCGTGCCCAGGGGGGCGGCTGGGACGAACCTGGGCCAGGCCCGGACTTCCTCCTTCGCTCCAGCCGCACCCGACACCGCCTTCCCCTCGTGACCGTGACCGTGACCGTGACCGTGACCGAGGCGCGGCTTCCGTCCCGCGCTGGGCCCACACTCTCGCCCCCCGGCAAACTGCGGTTGTGAGTGAGGGATTCCCTTGAACCAGGACGGGTGACGTTTTTCTCTAGAGGTGAGCTGTGAGTTGACTGCATTTCATTATTTACTCTTTTGCATAAAACTCACCCGTTGAGATGGTTTCCTAAATCAATACGTATTTTTGTGTGGCCCAATGGGATACAAGAGGGAGCAATGGAGAGCCTTCTTAAATAATGGAAATACAGAATTTTTGGTCATAAACTCAGTTGCAGAGTAAAATGAACCCATATGTTAGTCTATACCCATCGAGCGTTCGCTTTTCCGGCTGACCAAAGGGGAATTATAATTGGGATCTTGCATAAAAGGCTCGGTAAGATTCCCTTCCACGGCTGCTTCTTTAGGCGTATACTTCATTTCAGTGATCGATGAGAGGATTTTAGCGGCATGTAAAGTGCATGCATCTCGCGGCAGGAATGACCGACACTCGGGAACCCAAATAAAGCGTTTTCTCACCGATGTGGAACAGGACAAGGGTTGCGGGCAGCCGCACGCCTTCCCCCGTGAGGTGGCGTAGAACGCCACGCAAAACAGGCAGGAGGAACCTATTAAAGTGAATAGTGGGAGTCATTTTGCTGCAGAGTTTCTACAAAGAAAGAGTTTTCCAGAGAAAATAGACTATACAGTGATTAATTTGTGACCTTACACTAATGTAATTTATGGCGTTTCAATTTGTTTTCATAGGAACTATTTTATGGGAACAGAAATAAGGTGTTAGAGACAGTCACCGGGATGACAAAGGGACCCCTCCAACCCACTTTGTCTTGAAAGAACATTATTATGTTTTCGAATAATGTTACTGCTGGCTTTCATTTATTCTCCACAAAAGTCAAGCATTTTTGTTTAGCTCAAGCAAAAGAAAAAAGAGGAACTGAAGCTAGAATTGCTCTGTATTTAATAACATCTGGTCAAATGAGCTACGTTGGCAAAAAGCAGAAAATATTCACTCACTAAGGCAAAAATCCATTTCTGTAGGATGGCATCTACTCAGAAAATAGAACTCTTGCGAATCAGGTTGCGTGCAATCTCAATATAATTTTAGGAAACAATCATGTGACCAAAACTTCCAGTGTCAGACTGAAGAGATGGAAGCAACCCCCCAAATAAAACATCCCACTAATCAACAACAAGAACATATGATTAAGGCCAATAAAATGCACCATGCTGACCAGCGAGAGGAGGTACCTCCCCCTTGTTATACGTCCAGACCACCTCGTCTGTAACCCACCAACCACTCAGCACCCCCTGAGAGGGAGACGGCACCTGCCCGGCACGGGTTTGCACACACCCCCCCACCTCGTCTTGCCACCCTCGCGGTCTCTGCTGCAGACATTGCTGATTGGCTCTTCATTGATCTGAGGGTGTGCAAAGGACCCAGAATCATGTCGCAGCCACACCGCCAGTCAGTCTGAACTAGAAAATGAGGTGAATTTTGTTCCCATCCATGGAAGACTAAATCCTCTTCAACTAATCAGCAGGCAGATGTTTACCGAGTGCTCAAAAAAATAGCCAGGCTTAGAAATCCGTACAGCAGATTCCGCTCAGTTTCTCCTGTCACAAATACTCGTTTTCAGAAGGAGAGAGAAGCCAAAAAGCACAAGTTCACGTAACTAAGTCACGGTGACAGGTAGCTAACAGCGCCCCTGGACGCCGGAGCAGGTGAGCTCCAGGTGGCGCTAGGAAGTGAGGAGAAGGGCGGGCAGTGCTGGTGCGGAGCAGCCTCCCTGGGGGTGCAAGTACGTTGGCTGTGAGAGGGGGCGTGCGTGGCTGGCGGGAGGATGGCCCTCTGACGTGTGACGCCCTGACGTCTGTGCGGTGGCTGCCGCGGACGATGGCCTGGGAGGCAGAGTCGCAGGAGGGTCCTGCAGGCAAAGCAGAGCCTGGAATCCGTCCCTGAACAAGTAACCTTTGGGAAAGTGGCAAGTCCGCAGGTTTCCCCAAAGCCTTTCCTTCATAGGCAGCGTCTGGCGACAATGAACGACCCAGCGGAACTCCCGGGCTTGCCGAGGGCAGCCTGTAAGGAGGGAACTATGCTTGAAGGATTCCCTTGGGGGAGAGTAAGGAAATTTTGGAAAATTAAAACAAATCTCTATAATATGGATATTATAACCTTATGGAACCTTATGAAATGTTCCAGAGAGAAATACCTAAGAGGAAATGAACAGTAATTTTGGTCATTCCGCCTCGGCTCCGGAAAGCTGTTGAACTTTAGGAACGCCGTTTCCTGGCTGGCCTGTGGGTGCTGACGGAGGGCGAAGGCGAGGAACGGCTACGAGGAAACCCCTTCCCACAGTGGGAGGATCTTCAGGAATTTGGAAGCAGATATTTCATATTATATGCATTTAAAAAGCCATGTGCTGGAGACACAAATTTTCCAATCCCCAAATCCACCTCCATGGATGCAAATGCCTTATTTTCATGGAGAGTAGCTATGGACAAGGACAAACTGAGAAATTATTTTAATTGAGCCTCTGTCTCCAGAATGTTCTATTAGGCTTACTTCACAGAGATGGGATATACTCTTCCATGCTTCAAGATTCTCAGAATACAACCTGCGGAAGGAGAAGCGCTGTGGGTCCGGGCCGCGTGACCGAGCAACAGGGAGCGCGGGGCTCCGGGAAGCTCAGACCCGGCTGGAAACATCTGCCCCGCCCCCTCACCTCCTGTCAGGGTGGGACGGGAGAACCCCTTCACTTTTTAAAATTATGTTCGATTGATCAAATTAGTCATTTTGGAAGATTGTAGTAACTAGCTGAGTAAGTCAGCAAAAGAAAACCTCCTCCATTAACTGTTTGGGCCTTCGAGGGAACTGTTGGGTTTACCGCAAGCCGTCGCTCAGGCAGCCGGCGTAACTGAGCCTGCCTCGGGGGACGAACGTCCAGCAGAACCCCTGCCGATTCCTGTATCCCTCTATTGCAACAAAGTGACCAGCCCTGGTGCCAGCTCCCCCCGCCACCGTGTATTTATTCCTGAATTTTTAGAATTCCCATCTCCCCCACCCCTTGGACCATACAGCTATAAATCTGTTTCTGTTTCATTTTGCTTGTTCATTTGTTTTGTTTTGGTTTTAGATGCTACATGTGAGTGAAATCATTTGGTGTTTGTCTTTCTGTCAGACTTACGTCACTTAGCATAATACCCTCTGGGTCCATCCATGTTGTCACCAATGGCTGGACTTCATTCTTTCTGTTGTTGTTGCTGAGTAATATTCCAATTGTGTATATACACCACACCTTTACCCATCCATCTACGGATGGGCACCTAGGTTGCTTCCAAGTCTTGGCAATCACTAGTAACGCTGCAGTAAACATGGGGGTGCGTATGATCTCTTCAATTAGTGTTTTTGTTTTCTTTGGATATATAACCAGAAGTAGAATTGTTGGATCAGAAGGCAGCTCTATTTTTAATTGGTTGAGGTAACTCCACACTGCTTTCCACAGAGGCTGCACCAACATGCGTTCCACCAAGAGTGCACTAGGGTTCCCTTTTCTCCACGTCCTTGCCAGCACATGTTTTTTGATTTTTTGATGGTAGCCATCCCGACAGGTGTGAGGTGGTATCATGTTGTGGTTTTAACATGTATTTCCCTGATAATTTAGTGACACTGAACATCTTGTCATATGTTTGTTGGCCACCTGTATGTCCTCTTCAGAGATGTGTCTGAGTCAGATCCTCACCCATTTCTAAAATTAGGTTGTTTTTTGGTGTTAAGGTGTATGAATTCCTTATATATTTTGGATATTAACTGCTTATCAGATGTATCATTTGCAAATATCTTCTCCCATTCAGGCTGTGGTCTCTTCATTTTGTCGATGGTTTCCCTCACTGTGCAAAAACTTTTTAGTTTGATGTAGCCCATTCGTTTTTTGTTTGTTTTGTGGCTCATCTGAGAAGGTATATCCAAAAAGATACTGTGGGGAGCAACGTCAGAGAGTTTACCACCTCTGTTTTCTTCTAGAGTTTTTATGGTTTTCAGTCTTATATTTAAGTCTAATCCATTTTGAGCTTGCTTTTCTATATGTTGTAAGAAAGAAGTATAATGTAATTTTTTGCATGTATCTGCCTAGTCTACCCAATACCACATATTGAAAAAACGATCTTTACCCAATTATATATATTTACCTCCTTTGTTGTGGATTTGTTAACTGTATAAGCAAGGATTTTGGGTTCTCTACTGAATTCCATTGATCTATATATTTGTTTTTATTCTAGTACCATATTATTTTGATTATTGTAGCTTTGCAGTATAGTTTGATATCAGAGAGTATGATACCTTCCACTTTGTTCTTTTTTCAAAATTTCTTTAGCTGTTCAGGGTTGTTTGTGGTTCCATATAAATGTTAGGATTAGTCCTAATTCAGAGAAGAATGCCGTTGGCCTTTGGTAGGGATTGTATTGAATCTGTGGATTGTTTAAGTAATAAGGGACATTTTAATGATACTAATCCTTCCAACCCATGCACGTGGCATATCCTTCTATTCGTATCTTCTTCAATTTCTTTCCTCAATGTCCTGAGTGTTCAGAGGGCAGGACTTTCAATCTTAGGCAAGTTCTTCCCATCATGCACTTCCAGCCACGTCTCCCCGCCTCCTCAGGGGCCTCACCCCGTAGATTACTTCCTTTCCGTTTTGTAGCTTCAGTTCCATGGAGCTTCTGTCTCTTTCCACTTCGACACGGCTATGCCTGCTTCATTTTAAAACAAGTAGCACACTTCTCCCTACGCCCAAAACCCTATGCCCCACTTTATCCCCGCACAATCGCATTTCTCGAAAGAGCTGCCTGCGCGCGCTGTCTCCCTCCCCCCCTCCCCCCATCTGGTTGTCACCCGCTGTGACCCGGCTCCTCTCAGAGCGAGCGCTGTGCCCAGCTCAGAGGACGTTTCTCAGCCCTTATCTCACTTTGTCTCTAAGAGAAATGCTTGACCTACGCCCCCTTGTTTAAACACATTCTTCTTTTGGCTGGTTTTTGTCCGACGGCACTGGCCGCGTCTCTCTAGTCTCCTTCGGGAGCTGTCTGCCCCTTACACGTGACCGTCACTCAGGACTCCTCCTCAGACCACAGCTCGCCCTCACTCTTGACTGCTTTCTGGGGAGCGCCTCCTCCGTTTCCGACCTGCGCCCTCCGAGACCCGGCGATGCTCCCCCTGCCCTTGCCTACCGGGCATCAACACAAAAGCAGCGAACACGCAGAGCAGAAGCAGACGCACAGACCCAGAGAGCGTTGTGACACCTGCCAGGTGGGAGGGGGCGGGGCTTGGGGACTGGGTGAAAAAGGGAAGGGATAGAGAAGTAGCAATTGGTAGTCACAGACTGGTCCCGGGGATGTAAAGTACAGAACGGGGTTCCAGTCAATAGGATTGTGGAAACCACGTGTGGTGCTGGGTGGGACCACTTCGTAAGGCATGTAATGTCTACTCACTGGGCTGTACACCTAAAACTCACACACCGTTGTACGTCAACTGTAATCAAAATGTAAAGACTCGAGTCCCGGAAACAAACGTCCAGTTATTTAGGGAACGCTTCCCTTCGGACGTCCCCAGCTGCTGAATTCTTACCAAACGAAAGTGCGACCTGACTCTTTCTCTCCCTCCCACAAACCAGCTTCTCACTTTGTGGAGTCACCGCAACCGAGTGGAGCAGAGGGCGGGAGCCGGGCCCACCACCGTCAGACGTGCGGAGCAGCCGACACCCTGGCCTGAGCCGTGTCCCTCCGGGCAGGGGCACTAAGCGCCGGGTGCACGTGTGACGGCGGCGTGGCCTTCCCGCGCTGTGTCCGGGCACAGACTGCCCAGGGCTTTATATCGAGTGGGGTCCCAGGAAACCGGGTCGGGTCCGCGCAGGGCGTTAGCGACCTGATGGGGCGGCCGCCGTCTCTGCCCCTGAGCACATCCACTGCGCGGCGCTGAGTGACTACCGGGACCGGGGAAGCCAGAGGCTGGAGGAAAGAGCTAAGAGCAGCAGCAAGAAGCCGGGCTGAGGCGGAGAGGGCTGTGGGCAGGTGGGGGCGCTGCCCGGGGTGTTCTGCTCTGTGGCTGGCCTGCCCGAGGCCTTGGCTTCCTCACACCCTTGGGGTTGCTGCTGTGAGGAGGGCGAGGCGCCCCTCCTTCCTGCCCTCCCCACCCCGTCCTCCGCACGGGCGGCACCTGCAGCGGAGGACTCAGCGTGCACGCCGCATGTATTTGGAGTTGCCTCTGTGTGCACGTCTGGTCTGGACTCAGTGCACACAGCAGTGAGAAGACAGGGCCTTGCCCGGGACGCGGCTCACATGATAACATCATAACCGAGGACGAGCTACTGAGCTAATCGCCGGCGACGCTTCGGTTTTAAAGCGGAGCTTGTTTATGCCCTTGGGCATTATGTCCAGAATCACAGGCCCATCCCCCAGGCCCCTAACTCAGTCAGCTCAGTCTCCACCACCAAGCTGCCCCACCTCGCCTTCGCCCTGACCTTGTCCTTTTAGGACTCAAGGAGAATTCCGAATGCAAATTGGTAAATTTGAAGACCCATTGGCAAAGGCGAGCTGGTGGAAGGCTCATATTTCACAGCTCCTCGTGGGGAACAGGGTTCTGCAGACACAGCAAATTAAAGCGATCACCGTTTTTCTGCAGATCGGTGAAGGTTCTAACGATGTGAGGGAAGTCGAAAGCAGGCAGACTGACCGCCGCACCTTTGAAGTGCCGGCGGCGGCAGACGGGTGGCTCTGTTCCGGGAGGGCGGGGTCCGAGTGAACGCGGTGACGATAACCTGGACTGCGAACGGGGGAGAGGCGACGCCGCCAGCCGTGAGTTTCCCAGTATTATAAACTCGTGTCGCTCCATAGTGTGTGCACGTGTGTGTGTGTGTGTGTGTGACCGTGCGCGTCCGCACACTGGGGAGTGGGGAGGGCGGGTGGATGGTGTTTGGGGAAGGATCTTTGAAACAGACTCCACTTGGACTTCCGTAAACTTTTGAGCTCTAACTTCTGTTTCACATTTCTTTGCCTATTTCTCATCTGGCGCAGCTCCATGTTAATTATGCCCCCCCCCCCCCCAGGCATTTGTAAACTTTTCTAGAAGTCCTGCCTCCAGTTTTTGTTCCTCTTCGTTTTCTTCCCCATTTTCCTGATGCTCGTCTCGTGAACCCGAGGGACCCAGGGCCCTCTTCTGCTCCGTCCGCCGTTGGGTTCTGGTCTCAGTTCTCCTGCTTCGGTTTCCTCGATGCCGTCCGTGGGCGTCCCTCCTTTCCCGCTCACGCAGCTTTTGCGTTCTCTCGCTCTGGGGAAGAGGTGCCCATTCGCTGCTCCCACTGCTGTGTCTTCCCGTCGTCTTCAGTGTCCAGTGCCTGTAGCGCACGTGGTAAAGAGCTGGCTCCATACGCTTTTTAGAAGAGCCAGCTCCCTCCTGCCCAGTGAGAACCGGGGTCTCGGGGGCTCCATCGGTGACCCTTTGTCTCGGCATCCTTATTTCGTTGGGCGATCTCATTAACCTGCACAGCTGTTGTTCCAGCAGAGAGATCTCGTAAGTGTCTCTAAGGCGATTGTTCTGCTTGTTTCCTGGCTGATGTCCCCCCAGACACCTCGAACTCAGCACGAGGAAATTGTCACCTTTCTCCTAAACACTCCTTCCTTGAGTCCAGTGTTAGGTTAATGCCGTCCACACCTGGCCAGTCAAGGAAAAGAGAACCTGCTAAAACTGATGCCCGAAGACACAGGAAACAGAGGAATGGGAACGAATGATGTTGTTAGAGCCATTGATAAATTTACCTTCACAAGCAGGCTGTACCCGGACGGCTTTAGGCGGGATCGATTCACCTGTCTGTGGAATGGCCACCTTCCCACTTAGTCCCATTCCAATGCTGTGAAAAGAAAGAAGCCTCCCCAACCGTCCCTCCTTCCCACTGACACCAAAACTCGACAGAAATGGCTTCAAATTAGCAGTTATTAGATGTTATTCTGAATATTCAACATCTCTAAAATCATTACTAAAGAGATTTAGCAGTACGCTAATGGAAAAATACACCACAACCAAGTGGCATTTATTTCCTGAATGCATAGGTGGGTGCTGACAAAAAGTTATAAATGTTTTACAAAATGAAAAGACAACCTGCTGAGTAGAAGAAGGTATTCACTGGTACACACCTATTCCATTAGGGGTTAATACCCAAAATTTATAAAGAACTTATAAAACTCACCCCCCCCAAAAAAAAATAATCTGACTAAAACATGGGCAAAGGACCTGAGCAGACACTTCTCCAAAGAGGACATGCAGATGGCCAACGGACATGTGAAAAGATGTCCAACATCACTCATTGTCAGAGAGATGGGAATTAAAACCACAATGAGACACCACTTCACACCTGTCAGAATGGCTGTCATGAACACATCAACAAACAACAGGTGCTGGCGAGGGTGTGGAGAAAGGTGAGCCCTTTTGCCCTGTTGGTGGGAATGCAGACTGGGGCAGCCACTGTGGGCAACAGTGTGGAAGTTTCTCGAAAGATTAAAAATGGAGCTGCCTTTTGATCTATGGATTCCAGTTCCCAGTATAAATCTGAAGAATCCCAAATCACTAAAAATTAAAAAAAAATACGCACCCCCATGCTAATTTCAGCATTATTTACATCGCCAAGATGTGGAAGCAGCCCAAGTGTCCATCAGTGGATGAGTGGATACAAAAGCTGCGGTATACACAATGGAACACTACTCGGCTGTAAAAAAGAATGACATCTCAGCATTTGCAACAGCATGGATGGACCTAGAGCTTTGTGCTACGTGAAGTAAGTCAGACAGAAAGATAAGTACCACGATTTCACTGAGGTGTGAAATCTGAAGAACAAAGTAAATAAACAAGCAAAATAGAAACAAACTCACAGACGCAGAGAACAGACTGACGGTTGCCAGGGTAGGGGTGTGGGGAGCTGGGCGGGAAAGGTGAAGGGGTGAGACGTACAGACCGGCAGTTACGGAGGGGTCACGGGGGTGGAGCGTGCAGCCCAGGGAACACAGTCGGCAATACTGCGATAAGTATTGTAGCAATATTGTAATCGTGTCTGTAATATCGTAGTGGTGTCTGGTGACAGGTGGGTTCTTGAAACACTGGGCGATCACTCTACAAAGGGTGTGATTGTCTAACCACCATGCACACAGTTTAAAACAAGGTAATACTGCATGTAAACAGTGGTTGAAAAAGAAACTTAAAAAATAAAGATAATTTCACATACTTAAAAATTATGAATGGGTCCCATTAACGTATAGTTGTAAAGGTGGCGGAGGCAAATTACACGGCTCATGGAGGAGACACCAACCGAGGCGCCGGACAAATGCCGACACCCATTTCTGGGGTGACCGCTGTTGGTGAGGCAGGAGCTTCCTCACGCCAGCGTTTGGCTTCATACTGAAACGCTAAACATCCTCCCGTCAGAGTCTGGGACGGAAGAAGGGTGTCGGCCGTGGCTCCGACTGTTCAAAATTGCAGTCTCAGCAGCAGGCAGTGGTGTTACCAAGAGAAGTAAAAACTATCAATATTGGAAGAAAGAATTATGTTACTTCTTGCAGATTTTGTGACTACTAACCAGAAAATACGAAACCCTATAATAAGCAAATTCGGATAAGGTTAGAAATGTACATGCTGTCGCTACACTGTACATAAATAATAAATAATGGGAAAACTCAGTGAAAGAAATGGAAGGAAGCAATTCATTCGTAATAGCAAAACCAAATGGAACGAAACAGATAAAATACCTATGAATGAACTTAAAAAAAAAAAGATGTATAAAACTATGTAAAGAAAATCTTACTGAAGGACTTAAAAGAAGGCTTGAAAATAAAACACTCAGTGTAAGAATTCTACCTAAAGTGTCTTATTCATTTATTGTGACTTTTCTTGAGCGATGAGAAAACCTAGCTTTCTCTTGAGAGGGAAAAATAAGGAAAAGGAAACATGTGAGAATAGCCCAGCACATTCTGGAAAGAAGGTTCGTGCGTAGGGACTAGCCCTGCAAGATATTAAAATTCTGCCACCCCTTCCGGTAGCCACTAGCCACTGTGGCTTTTCGAAGCATAAGTTCATTAAATAGAAATAAAATAAAAATTTATTTCAAGGATGCAAGTGGCTACTGTACGAACAGAAAAAAGAAACAGAACATTCTCATCATCGCAGAAGGTTCTGCGGAAGTTTTCTAGTAAACACGTTACTAAATTTGATCAGGAGCACGGTGTGGTCCCGGAGAGGAAATAATTAAGAAGAGAAGCGTCCGGAGTCAGATCGAACAACGTGGGACTTCACAGACTGTGGGGGCGCTTGTTTCAGAGGCGAGGGGCAGGAGGCTCTGTTTCACGTGGCGTCAGGACTACTGACCACCCATGTGCGAAAATATCCAGCTGGGTCTTTACCTCTTTATTTGAACGCATATAAATTTCAGGCAGAACAAAGACTTAAAATGTAGAAACAGAACTAAAACACCTTAATGTTCTAGAAGAAAGGACAAGTGAATTTAATTATGAACTTGAAGTGGGAATATTTGCAAAGCATATCGCTGACAAAGGGCTAATTTCTTTTATTTTACAAAGGCTTGTGCAAATCAATAAGAACACAACCGAAACAATAGAAAAAAAGGATGTCGATAGGGATTAATAAGGAAGTAAACACACCTGGCAGTGATCAGGTGGAAAGACACTCCAACTCGGGGTGAAACACCCCCAAATATTCCAGTGCGTATCCCTCCTCCCAAGAGCATTCTCCTGTGTAGCCACAACGCAGGCGCTGAAATAAGGAAGCCAACGCATCTCAGTCCCCTGTGGACACCCTGGCTCCCCGTCCCCACCGCTGGGCCAAGGGTGCTGGCTCTTCTCTGCCGACACCCTCCTCTGGCTCTCGGCTCCCTGGCTGCAGGGGAGGCTGCCTGTCCGGGCCCCACCTGGTGGCTTGGACAGAAAGCCTGGAAAAGGCTGGTGCCTCACCCTGCACCTCCTGTTGGCCTGTCTCCCCAGCCCCCTACCAGGCTGGGAGGGTGCAAACTGATGACACACGGTGGCTCTTTTTGGGGGGAAGGGACAAGGAGCTAACTTTTCCTTGTGTCTGATGTTCTCAGGAGTCACATTATATAGACCTATACACCTAGATTTAAGTTACGAAAATACTGGATCAAATATGGCAAAGGTCTCAGTTCTCCTGGAAAATGCTACCTGTGTAGGTAAGCTTCACTTCACACTTCTGTGTCCTTGGTGGATGGTGGGGGTGGGGAGCAAGTGTCCCAAGAATGCGCCGCCTGACAGGCAGATGATTTAGAACTGAAATCAGTGACAGCCCAACAAACTGGGGGAACAAATTTTACTTCCCCTTTTGGTTAAAGAGATTCAGATTAAATAAAGAGATTCAGATTAAATAAAGAGATTGAGATTAAAAAGAAACTGGCTTTGGGTAGGGAACCCTGGGGCATAATTCCCTTATGAGTTTTTACCCTTGCATTAGTCAGGACTCCAAGTGTCTGTTCCACACACCCCGGGCCCGCTGGTTTCCAGGCTCCGCCCACCTGCCCTGTGTGAGCCGCCCATTCTCATGTCTGATATCGAAGACCCTGGTCCCCGCCCCCTTTTCCCTGTTGTCCAAAGTGTCCTGTAAAAATCCCAGGGCTGCCTCACTGTCTTCGGAATTTTCATGCTGTGTGAACTCCCCCTGTACAGGTATTATAATCTGATTTTCTCCTGTTAATCTGTCTCTGTTAACTTGATTATTACCCTAGCTGAAAGAATTTACAAAGTAGGAGGAGAAGTATTAACTTTTTTTCAGCCTCCACAGTAGGATAAGAAAAAATAGTTTGTTAATTATGGTAAGTTTTAAAACAATTGTTTAGACTGACCTCTGAGGTCTGCTCCTTTGATCTGTGAAACAGGGACTCGGCTGCCATCGGAAAATACTACTGAAACCAAACATGAATGTTTTGATTAAACCGATGACGGAATAGCCAGAGGATCACGGACGGTCCCTGGGGGGTATGAGATAGTGGCATAGCTTGTGGAGAAGCATTAAAAATCACCGCATCAGAAGAACGTCCAACTCTGTCAGTGAAGAGTCGGCTTCAGGTGTTGGGGGGTCCAGAAAAGCCACCCCGAGACACGCCTCCGTGGTCGGCAGATTCCTTTGCGCTGAAGGCCAGTTTAGCTCTAGGCGCAAGAGAAACATCCGCTCCTCCCCAAGTATCGGGTTGGTCAAAAGTCTGTTACGCTTTTTTCCATAGGATGGTCCTAGCCGTGCTTAGTTGTCTTTAACTTCATTCGAAACAATTTTGTCAGATTGTATTGTGACAGCTGTCACATCAGCATGCATTAAAAAAATGTATCAAAATTGGTGAATCTTTGTGCAGCCATTTTAATATTGAAGATGGAAGGAGACACATGACATTTTCAGTGTACTGTGCCTCATTATTTCAAGAAAGGTAAAAATGCAACTGAATCACAAAACAAGACTTGTGCCGTGTATGGAGAAAGCACTGTGACGGATGGAACGTGTCAAAAGTGGTTTGCAAAATTTCTTGGTGCTGTTGACATTTTGGCCAAGTAACCCTTTGCTGCGGGGCTGTCCTATGCATTGGAAGGTGTTGAGCAGCACCCGTGGCCTCTGCCCACCGGAAGGCAATTGTGGGAGAGAGTCAACATACTCAAACTATCCAAATCAATCAAGATATTGGTGAAAATAAAAAATGTGTCTTTTATTTTACGGAAAAAACTGAACGGACATTTGGTCAACCCAGTACATGGAAGACTTTGAATTAAGAGGCCTCGTCTATAAGAGATGGTCAGAGATCACTTCTTTTGACACGTCTACGGAGCAGGGCAGCCCCCTCGCTACTAGAGGTCCGCTCCTCCGATCACCCCGAGATGGCCTTCAGCAGCCCCCCTAAGCCCCTTCCCCCGTGCCCCACTCAGGATGTCTTTCTCACACGCCCGCACTGCCCTTCTGCCTCAGAACCCTCCTGCGGGTGGGTCTCTGGCTCCCTCATGCCCGTGGGGCTCCCGACACATGCACGCACTAGTTTGGTCCTTTCCTTCCGCTGATCTGTCTCAGTCTCATCTACCCGATTGTTGCACCGGCCGGAAGCGCCCTGAGGCCGAGGAAAATTTCTGCCTCCCCTCCGAGCTGCTGTTGCAATGACAGGGGTAAGAGCTGAAGGGGAAGTTCTATCACACGGCCCAAGAGAAGACGTTGGGTGTCTTGGGTGTCAGCACGTAAGACTGCAGGGCAGTGGAGACCACTTCTGTGGCGTTACTGTCACTTGAAGGAAGACGTTTTTCCATTGCAAGAAACGTTAGGCTCTACGTGGAGAAGGTGTTTAAGAATCCACTAAGATGGGAAACATTCACTCTTAAAGAACAATTCCTCTCCCTCCTGTTCTCGGTAGTTCCGAACGTGAGATTTGCACTTGGATTAAACAGGGCGTGGAACTACCAGGGCCAGGACGGTCGACTGGGTCAGTATTCGAACTCCTGAAGTGAAATGCTGTCTTTCCTCAAAACACGGTTATTCACCGATAGGCTTGTGGCTTCTTATTTAACCCTCAGGACACCCCGGTTGTACCATGAACTGATACGATCCCATTTCAGCGTCGGTACGGGGACCAGGGGCATGGGTTTGACTGACAGCCCACTTCCAACCCGAACCCGGATGTTGAGCAGCGGCTTTAATATGCATCGACCATCTGCCCCCCTCACCAGACCCCCTGCAGGGACGGATGCCCCCAAAGCGTCCCGGAGCTGCCCGCCGAGAGCACGACTGGCACTCTGTCGGCACTGGCGGCCTCTCCTTCATTTTTGGTGGGAATGTTTTTGAATGACGACTCGCCAATATTTTTTATTTCGTCCTCATGTTCAACAGTCACTGTCGACCGTGAGTACTTGGCACCATACACTGCATTCTAGAAGGACACGATGCATTATGGAACGGACAGGGATTTGGTGTAAAAGCATCTGAACTTGTCTGATAGCTCCGTAGACCCTTGGGGAGGAGCACCTATGGGCCGCAGACAAAAGTTCGTCAAGAGCAGTAAATGAATACAGTGCACTGGGCTGCCTTTTACGGCCTCAGTGTTTGTCTGTTGGCCCATCCGAGTGCCCCGTCATCTTTAATAGTGTGCATATATTTAATGTATGGAAGGGGAAGCTGTGCCCCTCGGGCCTCACAAGCACACGTCACAGTGATAACGGTCCTGGTGGAGACAGTTGCCTACAGCCAAGCTCACAGATCATCGGTGGAGACCTGACGTGCCCCCGCAGACGCCGCGTGGGGCTCCCAAAGGCTTTCAGGCGGCTGGGCTCAAGCGCCGCCAGCGCCAACCGGGCGTGCAGGGGCGCTGCTCCGAGTGTGCCGCCTTAGACTTGCTTCGCGCCCAAGTCACAGGCTTTGCCAAGAGAGGTGAAGAGCATGAGCGTGCATGCTTGTGCACTGTGGATGCGTGGCGTGGCCGCCGTTTTCAGCCGTCAACGTGCAATGCGGCACTTCCCCTGCGGCACAGCTCTGTGTCACGGGATGGCCTGAATGTGCCCGGACCTTGTTCGAGTGTCAACTCGGCTGATGTATGGTCACGGCACACATTAGGAGCAGATCAATGCAGAGGAATTAAAAAACACGGTATGGCCATGTTATGCCTTCAGAATGAACTCTCAGTGGCCATCGCCTCGTGTGTGCCACCTCATCTGGGAAACCCCGCAATTCCGTGTCACTGCCTGTCAATAGTCACAAGGGCTTGTTGTTTATACCGTTCGATTCGACTTCACACCCAACCACCCACCGTGGTTTGTTTTTGTTGTTATAGATGTACGGCATGATTCATGAAATACAAAATGCTAGATCAACTCATAACTACTTTCCTCCTTGCCTGCCCAAATCCATCTTCTGGCTCCTTCTCAACGCCTGCCCCCCACCCCCGCCCCAGGGTGGGGAGGTCACGTTGAAGCTGCCTGGGGCAGGGGGCGGGGCCGAGGCCCGGGCTCCGGGTTGCTGCGAAGGCTCGGGAGGAATGTGGACGACGAGACGCCCCATGTCAGGCCCACCCCTCACATGTGCTGATAAGTGCTAACAATAGCTCGCTGTGCACTGCCCTGGCCAGGTTCGCGCAGCTCCTTGTCAACAGGGGCGGGTGGCGGGAACACGGGCCGAGCAGTGCCCCCAGCCTTATTTAGCAGAGGCCCCTCGGGGCTAGCTGCAGATTACGTGGGCTCTCACTTCTATTTGTAGCTCCTCACAGATGCAGCCTGTCTGCCCGCTCCTACCAAATCTCCTTTCGGAGGAAGTCTCGCACGAAAGGGGAAAATTGCCATACATTAGGAGAAAAATACCCTCTCACATTAGCTAATGCTCTCTTTTTCCTCTCAATTATCTAACATTAGGCAGTAGACAAATATTTTTTGGTGGCAAGGTAATTTTATTTCCTTTTCTCTTGCTAGCGCTCTGTAGCATCCATTTTAAATGTCCATCCACAGGGAGGGAGGCGGATGTTCACGTTAATAATGCACACGTGTAGACTTCTTCCTGCCTCCAAATGGGGCTGCATTTCATTCCACACAAAGAAGGTATTTTTTTCTGATTATAAGTGGTATTTTAGCATTCCGTTTGGAAGCTGCCGCACGTGCTCAGATCCTAGGAAGCCAGACCAAAAAAGATGAAATCCAAAGGCTTAAATGCCAACGCTGTGCAAAAATAGCTAAATAAAATGCGTAATTATTTGTTACTTTATTTCTGTCCTTTTCCTGACACAACTGATCAAAATAGAGAAGATTCTATTTTTAACGTAGCCACGTGGTGAGTCCTTAAAGCAACACTGGGCTTTGGTGTTGGCCTCTGTTATCAGCCCTGCCACCGTCACCTCCGTCCTGTCTTGACGGAATGAGCCTTAAAAGTCTTAGGAAAAGAAAATAATACGGAGAAGCAGCTCAGAAAGAGCCTGTGAGTAGAAGTTATTTCAGCTCTTCACAGAGTGCTTGTTTTATTTGGCGAATCGAGCAGAAATAACCTGGGGCTACCGTGTGCAGCAGAAGCTTAGCTCGCTCCCAGGACGGCACCCGTTCAACCACAGCGGAGCCCAAGCTGACTATTAAGTCGTGCCCGCGTCGACGGCGGCGATGTGGTGGACAGCTGTGGCGAGGAAAGGCCCTCGTCTGTCCGCCGACAGACCGCGGGCCCCAAACTGGCCACTCCCCTGCGCTCTCCCGCGCCTGGCAGCTTTGCGGCCCCAGCCCAGCTCCTCACTGACACCCATACGGCCCCTGCAGATAGAGAGCTTGGCCTTCTGTGGGAGTCAAGTCCTGCCCGGTGTGCTGTGCCACTGAGCATTTGCACGCCCCGGTTCTGAATTTAATTGCGAAACAGGGTGGATACTGGGCGGTTCCACTTTCTTGAAAGAAACAGTTATGAATCCCGATGAGTGTTATACTTTAATTTTAGAGAAAGAAATTAGTTGCATGAATTGTAATCTAATATTTAAATGGATCAAGTTACCATCTATGCATTATACAGCAAGGAGGCTGAAAATAAGAAAAAAAAATGAAATTGGGCCTGTGTGTTATTGTTTCTACAGGCTAGTCTCACATGTAAACAGAAGGAAGTTGAATTTAGTGGAAATGTTAGATAACAAGCAAAAAGGTTAACAGGAGATTTTCTGAGAATGATGATTTTAGTATTTCTTGAGGTTTATTTACATGTTGCAAATTTTAGGCCTTACACATTCATCTATTTGCTCATTAAACATTTATTGTTGTGGGGGGCTAAAAAATATTAATACTTTTCCTCCCACCTTCCAAGTCCTTCTACCTGCTCTTATAATCAAAACAAGGGACAGATTACCAGGAGACAATCAGATTTTTAACACATGCTCAGGGGGAATTCCCGGGAACATGAAAATTCCAAAGACCGTGAGGCAGCATCGGGGTATTTATAGAACTCTTCGGACAAAGGAGAAGCTGGGAGGTGGGGTCTTAGACTTCAGAAGTGAGGGTGGGCGACTAGCAGGTCCTTGAGGAGGCTCCTTGCTGGGCTGCTCCGCAACCTCTCCCTACAGGCCCCTCCCTGCCTGCGGACCACCCTGAATTCGGATTAGGCAAATTAGTCTTAGTCAGCCTAAGACTCCCTTCCCGGAGCAGGTTTCTCCGTCGGAGTCTCTTCTTCGCCAGGAAACAGTTCTGAGTCTCTCTGAGTCTTGTTTTTTAAGAACCAGCTTGAAGTCAATACCCCAAAAGGCAGCTTCAGGGTGGAAAACTTGGGTCCTCTTGGTTGTTTCCAGGCTGTTACCTTGCGGCCTCATCCCCGGCTGCATTTGACAAAGACTCAATAGGCACTGGCCTTGTTTCATTTCGGCAGAGAGCGCAACCTCGATCTAAGTTGTCCATGAAAGGAGGAGAGCAGGGAAGACTCTTCAAAAGGAGGGCTGCTTTTTCAGACGTAGGTACGCCTCCCCTGGACAACAGGGTGCACAGAAGTGCGTTCTCGTTACTAAGCACTTTTTCACTGAAAGGAGGTCATCACTTTCTATGAAGCTTTTTTAGAAAACAAAGTCAGAACATTGATATGTTGACAAATATTTGTAATTTAGGGAGGAAAAATATGAAATCCTAGAGGAACATGCAATGCAAGCCAAACTGAGCTGATAACAAACTAAAAATGCATAACAACATTGGTAAAAGAAAAAAGAGTTTTATATTTCACATGTGGGAAGTAACAAAATAAACAACAGTCCCTTCCCCCAATGTCACTTCCTAGGAATTTGTTTTGCATCCTTTCTCTCCACAGGCATTAGCCAGATCTAAATTCAAGGTTACCTGCGACACACCTTTGTTCCGGTAGACTGAAGGGACAGCAAAAATACAACTTTTTCCTTTAGGCCGTTCCCCCACACACGTTCCTCTTCAAGGGTCTTGAAGGAACGACAGTTTTGCCAACCCCAAAACTGTGCCCTTGGGGATTGGAGCTTTAAGTTCATTATTAAGAAACAGAAGACTCAGAAAGAGGCTTTGGCCTCCCCCTTTCTTGCCCAAGAGACTCAGACAGAGAAACCTGCTCCAGGAAGGGAGTCTTAGGGTGCGGCCTTCACCTACCCTGAATTCAGGGTGGGCGGCAGGAGGGCTTCCGGCAGGGGCCTGTTCCCCGGACACCCCGGGGCCCCTGGTTTCCAAGTGGCTCCGCCTGCCCTGTGTGTGCGGCTGTCCCTGTTCATATGAAAATATGCACACGCAGAAAAATATTAGTCCAAGAGGAAAAGGTGAGGCTTTTTGTACTGACACATATGATCTTCAAGAAAACTGAATCCTGTGATGACACAAAGATGGATTAGAGTTTATAACGAAAGAACTGGAAACCCAATAGTCCGTCCCTCGTCTGTTACAATATATAAATACTTCTCCAAAAAAGTCACCGTGAGGCCAACCTCACGGTAGCAATCCTCTCTCAGCCCTTTTCACAAGGATGCGCAGCACGGTTAGGGCCTGCGTCCCTGAGTGCCTGTGAAGGAGGTGACAAGGAAACCTCCCTCTGGGATCAAGAACCCCCAAAGCTGCCACGGAATGCCAATTGATACCACTATATAATTCCAGTTCATTAAAAACATGATTTCTTACCCTGGAAGTAACCGCTCGGTTCTAACTATTTGCACGCGTGGTCTGTTTTCACCGCGCAGGGGACCGGCCACTCAGTTCCATCAATCGCGCCCCGGGGGGGCACCCTGAGCTGTGCACCTGTGTTCACGGGGGAGGGCCCCGACCCACCGCCCCTGGCGGGTGGGCAGCTCCTCTGCGCTGTGTTGCCTTCCCAGTGGTCTATGTGACGGAGCCATGAGACCACAGCAGAGCCGGTCTGCTGCCTGCAGTCCTTTCTGGTGAGTTGGTGGCACCGGTGTGTCAACAGGCCCGGAGCACGCCACTGTTGTCCCGTGAACTCAGAAGGAGAGGAACGGCCTGTCCCTGGAGGTGGTTGTTCTCCGAAAGGGCTGTTCTGGGAGTGAACTGAAGGTGGAAGCCATCAGCCACACCCGGAAGGCAAGCCGCCTTCTTTCCTTACCGAGAGGAATCTTCGGAAAGGCGCTCTCGGCCCCAGCAAGGCTGCTTGCTGACCTCCGTGCGTGCGTGGGTCGGCAGGGCGCAGGGGCGGAGGGAGAGGCGGGCGGCAGTGATCTGCCTGTCCCGCGATGGCCGTGCTGGCGGGCGGGGCACACGGGCTCGCTCCCAGCGCACCTCAATACTCTGCAGCCCCCCAAACTCTTCCTCTGGCGGCCCCCATGCCGCAGCCGCCAGACAGACTGGAGGTGGGAGGCGCCCACACACCCACTGCCCGTCCGACTGGGTTGGCCCCCTGCCCACTCTCTCCGCCCCCGATGCCCGGCGCTGCACAGACAGACGCGCTTGCCGAGGCCTGGACGGCGGGCTTTTCCTGTGATTCAGGAGATTCAGGCACGATTGCCTATTTCTTCATTTTTATTTTGGTATGTGCTGCTTAAGTTGTGGGCGAGGAATCGATCTGTTTGCCAGAAGCCTCTCTGGGTGAGCGAGCTTTCTGCTCCCGTTTCGGTGTGAAAACCCTCTCCCTCCTCGCAAGGGCTTCCCCTCGAACTCCGGGCGTCGACAAGCCCACAGTCTGACAGCTGCTGCTGGTTTATGGAACTTGTCTGATGGCGGTTGGCAGAGGATGGGAAAACACAGGGGTAGAATCTGAATCTGTCGTAGTGTGTGGACACATGCACACATGTGTGTTCGTGTAAGTTTGAACAGCCGCAAAGGGCAGAAGTGGGGGACCCTGCCTTGCACAAGGCTCCGTACTTGCTTAGTCACCCACTGTGTCTGCCTGTCAAGAAGGACCCCAGGAAGCACTTGCCTCCCACCCGCTTGCCCTGCCTTGGTGCCAGACACGCCCCTCACCAGGTCCTCTCGGGCAGCTGTCCCCACAAGCCCCCTGCAGGCCTGTGGATCTGCTCACAGTGCCCCTTCCGAAACGCTTCTGCCTTGGCTGCCACGCCACCTCCCGCAACTTCGAAAATGAGCTCCGATCCACTTTGGGGGCCCCGTCGAGGCCTGAACCGCCTGCCCCTGGCTCTGAACTCGGAGAGCCCCGACTCTGTGGCTTGCCCTCCCCCGGCTGTGAGGGCCCCGCCGGTGTCCCCCAGAAACCTGTGCTCCTTAGTTATCCGGGGGGTCGGGTAGGAATGTCGACTACGCCTGTGATAGGACTGGGGTTCACAAGGGCCTTTGCATGCATGGGACCCCGCTGGGGGCCCTCGAGGAGGCCGACAGCCCGACCGACACACGGAAACAGGGCGGTTACAGTCACTGGTCCCTTGTAGCTGGTGACATGGTGGGGCTGAGGCTGGAGCGGTGGAAGCAGCCTGGGCACTTGGGGGGAACCGAGAGCCCCCGGAGCGCGGGGCCTTGGCTCCTTCCTCCCTGTCTCCCCCCAGGACCCACTGCCCTTAGGAAATGTTTGCTGAGTGCAGTTGTGGCGGGGGGGGGGGGTGGCGGGGTAGATAAGCAAGGGGTGGTGCGCTGGGTGGCCTACTCGCCCCACGCTGGAGGGTCACATGGAGAGTCCCCTTCCACAGCTCTGCCTCCAGAGGCCCCCAGCCCGGCCCACGGGGCTCCCTCCGCGAGGGCGCAGAGCACCCCGGAACCCTCCGCGCCTGCACTGCACGGAGAAGCTGGGACACAAACGCAGGCCTGATGTCTCACCCGTGTGCGGAATCTGATGAACAGAAAATAAACGAACAAACGAAGTAGAAACAGGCTCACGGAGACGGAGAGCAGGCTGAGGGCTGTCGGAGGGGAGGGGGCGGGGCAGCAGGCTGGGGACATGGTGAAGGGAGTAAGCAGACGAAAGGAGAGAAATCCCTCCCAGACTGGGGTGACATGATGAGGCAAGGGGGTGAAGGGAGGGAGCAGAGGGTAAAGGGGGGCAAACGGGGATGGAAGATGTGACTCGGGGCGGCGACCACCCAGTACAAACAGGCAGGTGACAGGTTGTAGGACTGTGTGCCTGAGCCTATACAATTTTACTAACCGATGTCACCCCAACGAATTCAGTGAAAAGGGAATGTTAATCAGTTGTCAAACTACTGATATTTTAGATTTCCCAATTCCTTTAAAAATGTACATGTTACCATTAAGGGTAGTAAAATACACATTCTCTAATGAAGTGGAAAGATGGGTTTGTGATTAAATCCTTTCCGTAAATTAAAAGGTTTTACTTGCTCGGTGATCCAATTTTTCTTAATGCTGCCTTTAAAGAACCCCCCCACCCCCCACCCCTGCCCATGTTTCTTTTTCTTTCACGTTCTTTATGAGCGTTTTACGAAGAGCAGGGTGAGCGGTCGGGAGCGCCGTCCCTGGAAGAGGCGCGCTCCACACCTCCCAGGGGCCTGGGGACGCCCGCTCACGGGAGGGCTAGAGCGGAGAGGAGGCCAGAAGCCCCTCTTCTGCGGCCGTGCCTGCCCCTGGCTTCTGGGAACCGGCCGGGGAAGGAGTCAGATTGCGCAGGACACAGGAGAAGGCGTGTCATGGTCTATAAGGACGGGGTGACCGCCCGTCCCAGATTCACCCATGGAGTCCTGAGTCCTGGGAAACTCCCCAGTCCCAAGCAAAGGGGGCTGGGTGGCCCCCTATCAAACAGCTACACCAGGACAGCAGAGGAGTGTGAGAACCACCGAGGGGTTCTGGCATTTCGTGGTTTATCTGCTGGTGTCATTGGGCGTCCTCGCTGTGAGCACGAAGAGTTAGCGGCGCCCTCCCTCGCAGCGCAGGCTGGCTGCGGCTCTATCAGCACAACCGGAATGCCGCTGGTGAGGCCCAGCCCTCCCCCGCCCCTCCACGCGGCGCGGCGCTGCTCGGAAAGTATGCGTGAACTCAGAAGTATTTGACACTTGCCCACGTCCGTGCCCTTGGCGTCTCCAGGCCAAGGTTAGCAGTGTCCGCCTCCGAGTGAGGTCATGCCAGTGCTCTAGATCCTGGGACCAACGTCACGTAGACACTGGGACAGGTGCACGTGTGTGCACACGTGTGAACATGCATGTGCATGTCCCGGGGGGAGTCTCATCGTGAGGAGGCACCTGATTTTGCTCCGAGAGAGAAACCACCCCCTTCAAGGGGTGCCAGAGGCTCGAGGGAACTGGCAGGCCTGGGACCTTTCCTTTCCCATCTTAGAGAAAAATGAGCTACCTTATTTTTCCCCTAATTTTTAAAATAAAAACTAAATGTAGCCTCAGAACTGGCAACAGGTAAAGATGAGCAGAAGATTCCTCTGGTTCTCAGTCTTTGTAAATGCAAATTTCTTCCCTTCCTGCCCTTCCAGGTATCACGCCTCTGATAACATTTTAATGCTAAAAACGGAACATTGCAATTTTCTATTCTTTAGTGGCCAAATAGTTTCTGTCCTTAGGCAGAAAGATACATATACCATGATGTCAGTTAATAACATTTAAAATGTTTGAGACATTATTACATAGAGAAATATAATAATATACCCGACTGTATGTGGGTGTCTGTATGAACACATGTATGCATGGCCACATATGTTTGCACGCAGACGCCACATCACGTACACACTTAACACGCTGAAGCACCACCCAGACAGCGTCTGCTCCGGGGAGACATTGGGACGTGTCCTTCTCGGGACCATGTCAGTGTGGCCCCATTCTTTGTTCTCCCCCCGCCACTTGCTCCCTCCAGGAAGGTATTGGGGACCCGAGAGGCACCAAGCTTACGGTTCAAGGTGAGGCCTTTTGGGCTACATGGCTTGGTTCGAGTCTTGGACCTGCCACTTTCTCCCTGCGTGACCATGACCCGGAGGCTGGACCCCCAAGTGCTTCAGTTTTCTTGGTCAGTGGGAATAAAGACAGGACCTCCTTTCTGGGGTTGGCACGCGCCATGGAGGGTGTGCAGACACACAGCACCACTTTCCATGCAGCGCAGAGGCTGATTAGCCCTGAGGAGCCCCTGCCCCATTGCAGGTCCACGGATGAAAGTGCATTGGGCCTGCTGGTCAACCCCATGATAGTCCCAGTGGCCCGGAGGGCAGGGACACCTCCACACGCTGCCCGTCAGTGCTCAGAGACAGCCTGGCTGTGCTCACTTGACACCCTGGGCGCTCCTTTACTTGCCCCACCCAGCACACGGGGGCCAAGCCCTGACTGTGGCCCTGCCCCGCAGCCCTAGGTGAGGAACCTGCATGGTGCAGCCAGGCTGCTGCACGTACGTGCATCCTGGCCCCGCTGACTCCCACTGTGTGGCCCTGGCTCGGTGTCTTAACACCTCTGTGTCCTGCTGTTATCATTTGCAAAGTGAGGACGATAATGCCATCCACCTGCCGTAGCTGTGGGCCTTCTGCGCTGCCATGTAAATACCTGTCAAACAGAGGAAGAGGCTCGGAGTGGGGCCCGGTGGGTGCTGGGTGCCATGGAGCGGCTGCCGCCATCTAGCCGTTTTGTTAGTCTCGGGGCAGGACGCTGCCTTTTGAACAAGTGACCCAAGAATGACCTAACTCTGAAGACAGTATTTTCTAACGCGCTGAGCTCTCTTAACTCACTACGTTTGCAAAAGAAGAGCATTTCCCATAATCCAAACAAGGAAATTATACCAGAAATCTGAAAGTCGCTTAAATAAATCAGTAATTCCTTTCATTTGGTCAAGCAGGGGCTACAGGGCAAGACCAGACAAAAACGGTTACTGCCGTAAACTGCGTTCCGGAGCCCAGGCTGGCCCGTGGCTCCAACCTCCCTCAGGACGTTCGCACGTGGAGGCGTGGGGTCCGGAGAGCGGCGGATGAACACGCGGAGGGGCGAGGGCCGGGTTGCAGCTGCGCGGTGGCGTGCGATACAATAATCGATGAATCGGTAATGATGCAAGAGTAAGCTCCGTTTCGCGTTCTCACAGTTGCAAAGCTGCTTTTGCCGCACCCTGCACAGATCCCGGAGCTGTTTCCTCGCGGCGTTAGTGAAGGTACCGTTTTTGGGTGGCACCCATGGTCTCCGCGGTTTTTCCCCTGCGAATCTGCCGTGGGCCGGACAGCTAGTCCTTTTCATTCCACGTGGGTGCGGCGCGCTGCGCGCCCCTGTGAGAGGTACGGCGGCCCTTGCTCTGAATGGGTCCCTCCCCGATTCCTTTGCGGTGGAAGGCAGAGGGAGAACATTTAAAATAAGGACAGAAAATAGCCACCGGTTTCGTAAGGACAATAGGTGACTGGGACTCAATTTTGATGATAGACCTCCAGACAAAAGCGTTTACAGATGGTAGTTTTTCTTCCTTTTTAGCCAGAGCGGATTTTAGGCTTGTCACGCTGAATGCACCAGAAGTGTCCGCAGAGCCGAGGATTGACTAGCACTAATGGAAACGCAGTTACAACGATATTTGGAGAGAAATATCTCTCTGTGAAAGAGCCGAAATGCCCACCAATTAGATACAATTTTTTTTTTCTGGTGGAAAGAAAACTGTGTTGAAGATTTAAGGTTTAACATTTTAAAAGTTCAGAAAAATAAGCACAAATTCAACTAATTTTTTTCCACCTGTGCTTTCTCCCTCCCTTTCGTCTTTCCTGTTTATATTTTCTATCATTGGTCCATTTGCCGAATCGTCTTCTGTCTGTCCACCCACCTGTCTCTGTTGATCTATCTGTCACACATCTCTCCGGGTGCCTCCCTATCTACATACCGTCCATGTGTCTGTCCACTGGCCTTCTGCCCGTCTACTGTCGGTTGAAGAGGCACACGGAGGTCCACATGGGGTGAGGGCCGAGCAGCATGGAGGAAGGTGCTTGCCCGAGAGGCGTTTCTGAGCGACTTTCCTCAGCAGCTGGGGTGGCCTCTAGCCCTGGAATACTTGGCATCTCTGAGCATTTTCGTTACCGGAAACAGTTCTCCAAAGTGTGTGTCCGGGCAACGGGGGGACCCGTTTTGTGACGAGGAAAAGGAAGCTACCTGGAACGGAAAACCCACGCATGAGGACGTTTGGAAGGGGAGGAGGAGGGTCAGCCGAGGCTTCTCTTCCCGGAAGACATGTCTTCATCGAGGTCAGGTCCCAGCGTGGCGCGGACGTGGAGCCACATTCAGGGACAGTCTGGGGAGTGTGCTGGGGACGGGGTGGGGGCAGTCACAACGTTCCTTGGCAGCAGCCTCTCTGGATCCAGTGGCGCCAAGATCAGATGCTCGGGAATGATGGAGAAAACCAACAGCTTGCAGCTCGGTACCAGGAAGGAGAATGATCACATGTCAGTCACCTGGGAGGGGCTGGGAGGATCGGCGGTCCCCAACCAACTCTGCTGTGCGCAGTGGAGACATGGTCCCTGTCCCCTCTGAAATGTGGCCTCACTCTGAGCGCTGAGCGCCGGAGGGCCCAGCGAAGGGGACTGCGATCGCGAGGCCAGCTGACGAGGACCAGTCCCGGGGGAGGAGGGAGCTGCAGAAACACTGCCCAGCGGCCGTGGGCGTGACCTGAGAGGACAAACATCAGGAACACTGTCAAATGCCCTGTGCCTGCAACAGCCTGGGCCTCGGTGACAGAGATGGGCGGGTGCAGAGGGAGGGGCAGGCTGGGAAGGTGGAAGGGGGGACAGGGAGGAGTGCAGAGGGGCAGACTCAGGGAGGGGCAGAGTGCGCTCCCGAGTTGCCATGAGTAATCTCGGCAGCTCTCAAACGCGTGGCTGCTGATGCCCTCACAAATAGGCTGTTTGGCCGGGGGAAGCCACCGTGGCTTAAAAAAAGTACCTCTCCACTGTAGGTATGTCACTGTGACTACCAAACATTGCGTAACCGCCGGCTGACTCCATCCATCCACAAGACAACTGGCAGGATGACCGCGGTCAAAGCCGCTTCTGCGTGACAGGCCGGCGGCACGTGGCCTGAGCAACACAGAACCACAGAACCGCAGGCCGGGAGGCGCCAGGGGTTCTCGGAGGCCCTGCTGGGACGGAAAGGCCAGGAAACAGGCAGGAAGATGTGAACGGAGGGAGGCAGAGAGCAGACAGACTGGCCCTGAAAAACCCAGCAGGGGTCATCAAAGCAAACACAGCCCTGAGGGGCGCTGGCTGCTGGAACCTCTTGCCATAGAAAGGACAGGGAGGCTGACACGTTCAGGGGACAGTGTGGCCACAATGTCCACTCCAGGCGGCCTGCTTTGTGGTCCAGCCCGACCTCGAGGAAGTCTCTGATTCTGGGTTTTCTGACTTGTGTAAGGTATATCCAATATTAACATGCATTTTTGTTGGACCCGCTTGTAGGAATACTTTCAACATGTGATATGCTGGTACAGTTTTTAACAATTAACTGACTATGAAAACTTTAAAAATTATCTTTGAGGAAAAGTCATCCAATTAAATAATACAAAGTTAAAAAAAAAATGAGACCACTCAGCTAAAAGCCCCTTGCCTGTGTCTCCCTTTAAATTCCCTTCCAGTCCTCGGGAAAACCACATTTTGCACACGTTTCTTATAAAACATCCAGGTTCTTCGAATCGTCTGTCTCAGCACTGCTGGCCTGAGAGCCCGGGAAGAGTGGCCTTGTGCGCACCGTCCCCCACTTTGTGAGGGAAGGGGGAGCGATCCAGGGTGAATTACGGCATAAGCTGACCCTGACCTTGACCCCTCACACGCTGAAAAAGTTTGGATGGGCCTTTGAGAACAAGTGACACACAAAGCTAAAGGTGTTTTCCTCCTGGAAAGACCGACAATATTTCCATCCCTTCGATTTAAGCGAAGCCTCGTGAAAACAGGGAGAACTATGTTCTATGATTAGATATTCATAAAAATAAGAGGTGGCACGATAAGGCTCTTTGTGGAATCCACCCCCAACTTAAAAATGAATACCTTAAAAGGGCCCTGAAGTGACATGCCCAACGTGCTTGGAATTTTTCCGTTGTCCTTCTAAATAGTCATTTGAATTGAAGCCGTCAGGTGCCATATCAAGCCGCACACTGTACTTTTTTAAACCAGGGAAGACAATGCCTTCTTCCTTATCAGGTCACAATAGGGAAATTCTGTGTCTGTCCCAGGGTTTGGGGTGGGGGTGTAAGTCACAGGATACTAAGAAGTCTGGGCACTCTGGAAAGGTGGAGAGCCCAGGAGTGCAGACGCACGGCCCAGCCTCTGCACAGGACACCTGGTGACGCCACGTCCTCCAGCACGTGACAGGCACCCACTCCTGTCCGCACCTGGCGCACATTCCGGACGCGCCCGCCCTGGGGGCCCACGGGCCTGGCCACCTGCCTAGAAGGGCGCAAACTCCCACCAAAACAAACCATATTTCCATCCAGTCTTAATACAGCTCCTCATCACCAATCCATATCGGAGAAATCTAGCTTTACGAACTGTCATAAAAATGTATTTAACACGAAACAAACACCGTCATTCAGACGCGCCTTGAGATGTACGTACCAAAGTTTAAATGTTGAAAAACAAGGCCAAAAAGACATTTTCTGTGCTTGATAACAAACTACAAATTTGTCCGAGGAAAAAGAATCACTAAACACTTGACAGAAGAACTGTGATGAGGGGTGGGGAACAGAGCGCAGGCTGTGTGCGGCCCGGAGGGGAGACGCGGCCCGGAGGGGAGACGCGGCCCGCCCGGCCCCACACCCCAGCTGTGCGCGCTGGGGCTGCGGCTCGGACAATGGGCACTGTGTCAGCTCCGGGAAAGAGCGACAATAGGCCTCTTTCTGGACCTATCCGTAGGAAGAACATACACGCCAGTCAACAAGGGGGCTGGGATGAGCCTGTGTTCTTTGTGAAGATAATGGCCCGAGAGTCCCTCGCGAGAACGCTGGCGTGCCTTTCCACGGCGCCGCTGCATCTCCTTCCCGCGCTGCAGGACTTTTCCCAGCGGGCACCTGGTCCGGCCAGCCGTCAGCTGGCCTCAGGGGCTCTCCCCCCTGTTCCCACCCACCCCAGGGGCTCTGCCGACAGCTGCGCACTGTGCTTTCTTTGGTTATAAAAGCCAGCTTGTGACATCCTCTGCTTGATTCAGTTAAAAACTGAACCGATTGAAATCAACTCAAAAAACACTCCGTCAGTGTTTGCTGCGGGGAGGGCACTGCTGCTCCGGGAGGGGACAGAGAGGCAGGAGCGGGGCACGGTCCTCGAGGAGCTTGCAGCCACTTCCGTGGCGAGACAGGTCTCATGAGGCAGCAAGGGTGGTACGGCGGTGCAGAGGGACGGAGACGGGGGGGGGGGGGGGGGGGGGGGGGGGGGGGGGGGGGGGGGGGGGGGGGGGGGGGGGGGGGGGGGGGGGGGGGGGGGGGAGCGCTGGGTCGGAGTTGGGCTCATCTGAGAGCAGCCTCAGGGGTTCAGGCTGGAGGTGGGAGTGCGGAGAAGGCGGCACTCTGTCTGGGACGGTGAGAACAAGGTGCGGGGTGTGGCCCACGAGTGAGCAGCTGGGCGAGGAGCCCAGCAGGCCCATCTCCGAGGGAGGATGCAGCGGCAGGGTCTCAGAGCTAAATGACAGTCTCAGAATCCTACAGAGGAGACGCCCAGGCCACGGAGGGGAAGTGGCTTCCGCAGGTGATGGCTCAGGCATGGCCGGCAGCGGAGGACGGACAGAGTGGTCCCCTCCCTGCAACGGTGGGGACTCAGGGTCTGACCAGGACACCCACGCTGGGAAAGGAAGCGAGGGGTGGAAGCGACACCTGGCCGAGGGTGACGGGTTTGGAGAGGAGGTGTGGGGGTCGGAGAAAGGAAGCACAGGACACGTGAGACCAGGGAGGGTCTCCCATGGGGAATGGCTTCTGAGAATGGGAGCGGGTGTGGTCTGGCCCATCGAAGGGACAGCAGAGAATTCAGTTTGCTGATTATTCCATTTGGGGCGCAGTGCCCACCCAGGTGGGACGGCTTAGGGCAAAGCCCTCACATTTTACGCTGTTTTCCTGAACTAAGGGGTTAATAATCCTTTTTAAAATTAGAGTTCAAGTGACATTTTCTTCAAGCCATTGAAATAATATAAAAATAATATTTTTTAATTTAGTCTTCATTGTATTTTCTTTTCCGTTACCACTTAGTCCCCTTGTACCCCCTCCCCCCAGCAATCACCACACTGTTGTCCATGCCCATGAGTCCTTTTCCCTTTTTGCACAGTAATGTTTTAAATCAAATATTCTCGTAAGTGCAAATTAAGAAAACTTCTGATGTGGGTTACTTCAGAAGTGCAGAGCAGTCACCCGCAAACTGGGCAGTTAGAGGACTGTGGGAGAAGGTGGCCCGGGCCCACAGGCTCAGCACGCTCAGGCTGCCCCTCCTGGGCGTCACCAGCAAAAGGCAACGTTGGGGGAACCGTCAGGAGAGAAGGGGGACTCGGCCTTGGCCTTGTCTGTTGGGTGGGCGGGAGCAGCAGAGGCTCGGCCTTAGCCCGAGGGCGAGGAGTCGCACTTGCGCCCAGGCCTAGGTCTGGGCTCTGACTCAGGTTTTGCTGAGGTTCCCAAACGTGGGGGTCAGCCCCTTCTCATTAACTTTTACTCTGCTTCATGGTTTTAACCTTTGAAGTCTGACCAGAATAAAAGCAGAAAAGAGATCATTTTCACCTCCTACAAAGGCAGCTCAGACCTCATCAGAAAGCACATTCCTGCATCGTCCCTCCTGCTGCCCCTGCAGGCCGGCTGGACAGTTTCCAGACGGACATGCAACCTTCAGAATTGCTTCTGTGCATTGGGGTCTGGGCTTCAGCGCCCAACCCCCTCCCGTGGGGCCTGTCCGAACGCTGGGGTCTGACTCCGCTCTTCTCAGCCACCGATCACCGATCGATCTCTTCTCTGTCTGTATTTTACCCGGGGCACCTTGTTGTCAAGCATTCGGCTTACGCTGGACTCTTGCCGCCCGAGTCCCACCTTTCTGGCTGTGTTACAAAGAACAAACACACATGTACCTATTTCGGGACTTTGGTTTAGTTGAGAAATATTTGTCCCTTTGTTTGAAATTCTATTTGTTTTTTATTGAGGCAAGTTTTCTGGCTCCTAATAGGGTACTAATGAGTCAGGGCTGGTAAGGTTTCAGACAAAAAGCTTTCTGTTAGGACGTCAGCGGGCTGCTTCTCCTCCTTTTCCAATTGTCGGGAAGGGAAGACCGCCATGGTGCAATGATCAAGACCCGCATCCGAAACCTGCTGCTTCTGCTTCCTCGGCGAGTCCCGTCTGCTTGGAGTACCCTGTCCTCGGCTTGGGCTCTGCACTTCTAGCCGAGATGGGTGAATGATACTGCTTCTGTAATCCCACCAGGTCCCACTCACAGAACTCCGCGCCAGGCCACCTGAGAGGCGGGCGAGCATGTCCGGGGCGTCCAGTGCCTGGGCGCTTATACGAACCGGGGCTGTGAACTCGAGTCCTTGTCGGCCACGAGCCCTGGGCTCAGGCCGCTGGGAGCCCCTGCCTGCCTGCCTTCCGACGCCGGCAGCTGGACGGCCGCAGTTACAGCCACATTCACAGAAACCGTCCGTGTCTTTTCCCAAGGAACCCAAAATGGAGTGAGCTGGTCGGGGGCTGGGATGTAAAACTTTCTGAAGGAACATGAAATGGACTGTGTCAGTTTCACGCGGAAGGGGTCACGGGAGAGACTGGCGGTACGTGTGCCATAAGTGTCCCGAAGCACCTGCTGCAATAAATAACCGTTACGGGCACGCAGCGGCCTCTGAAGGTGTCAGGTAATAAAGACGCAGGGCATAAAAGCCACAGCTCACGCCTCTGCTCTCCAGTGTATCTCATAATAAAGGCCCGGTCAGCGACAGACACTTCTCTCTGTTCCCAGCGATCTGCAGGGGGTGATTCTCCAAACATGGGGTTCGCAAGCCCGCTGAACGCTCTCTGGCTGGTGAGAGGAAGGCGCCGCCTGAAATCAGAAGTGGCCCCCACAGGTGGGGTGCGCTTGTGAGCAAACCCCTTCTTGGTTCCTCCGGGGCTGACTCCTCCGTGAAAAGTCGTGGGCACAGAGCTTCCTGGTACAGGCGAGGCTTTCTTCAACCACACAAAGGGGCTTTGTGGAAGAAGTATAAATCTCCCCTTTAATTTTGTTTTGGCAAAGTGTTTTCTGCAGCGTCATTCCATTTCACAACTCGGACAATTTTTACAATTGTGCTCTCATGCCTTGTCAGGCTAAAAGAGTGGGCATGGTCTCTCCCATTTCAGCGGAAAGTGGGTTGATTGCTTGCAAGAGGAATAAAAATGTAAAAGGTGTTTTCCAAGTTCTAGGCTACTTTCCCTAATTATCTTGGTAAATGTCTACAGGAGCATTTAGCAAGACCCTCAGCTTCCTGCCTGCTCATGTAAAGGAATTCTGTCCCACTTCCGAGTGATACCAGATGGACAAGGATGACAGTTTTCTTGGATCTCAGACTCAACACAAAAACAACATGCCCGCTGACACCAACTGAACCTCGACCACAACCGGGGAGGGGATTTTGGTGCAGATGATGGGACAAAAATGAAGCCAGACAAAGCGTGAGAAGGGCCACGTGAAGAAAAGGGTGAGAGACCCATGGAACCAAAGGCTTCTCACCTTTGCACACCAGAGGGCACCTCTGGGCTCAGGGCCTTGTCGGGGGTAGGAGCCCAGCTTTCCAAGGGAGGGGCTCCCAGACCTGAAGGAGTGGGTGGACTGCAATGGCATCAGATTAGAACGTGGTCAAGGTCACCCCTGAGGGAGTCCATCAGAGCTGCTACTGAAGCTTTGGGGGTGGGGGGGGGTACCTTCAACACGGTGCCTTGATCTGTCCTCAGTTACTCGTCAGTTACACGTCGTCAGTTACTCAACACCCCCTGATCACCCACACAGCTTTGGCACCCACTGTCACCCAAGTGGTTTGCTCAGCAGCAGATTAACTTCACATTGGCTGAACATGTGGTTATATATGCCTACCATGTAGAAGCCAGAGAAAAGAGTGATTTGGGAGAGGTGCTTCTACACAAGGAGCACTTGATTAGGGCTGTGCTCCCCGATGGGAGGAAGCCAGCCCGGGCTCTGCTTGTGCACACTTCTGTTCGGGGAGGGAGTTTCATCTAAATGCACACGGAAAGAGGAGACCACGGTGAGATGCTGTGCTTGGACAGGTGGTTCTGCGGCCGTGTGAGGATGTGTTAACGGAGGGCAGGGGTGTGGGTCTCAGTCAGGGCACGGGGCGCCGCCCAGGAGGGAGGCAGGAGCGTCTGAACTCGGGCCAACAGGATAGAGGCAGTGCATGAGTGTCCCAGGCAGGACCCCAGGCCTGAGCATGTTCCCTGGAGGTGGGCAGTGGGGAGGGCATGGCATCCAGGTGACCCTGAGGTTCCAGCCGAGGTGGCTAAATGGTCAATTTATTAATAACTATTGGGCATGCAGCAGGAGGGGGTGACAGGGGAGGTAAACACTGAACTCAGTTTGGGCCATGCTGAGGTTAGGGAGTCCAGAATGAGTTTGGCAATCAGGAGAGAATGGGCTTTCAGGCAAATGGATGTGGGAGCCACTGAGCCCGAGCAGAGCGGACTGAAGTGCTCAGGAGAGGGTGCAGCGGATGTGCCGGTAGCTACACAGCAGGTGAGGGCAGGGGTGAGAGGATGTGAACGAACGAGGGGAGAAGGATGGGGGGAACCCAGGGCACGGGACCGAAGCAGGGATGTCGAGGTTTCCGGAGTGATGGGTGCCTCGCATTGACGTCAGAATGGCCATCCAGCACATGCTGAGTGGGGTGCAGGGAGGACCGAGGCTGACCGAAAGCTTCACGTCTCTGCCACTCAGGGGCAGACAGCACAGCACCTCCAGGTGACAGTCCATGCGATGGAGCTGGGGCGACAGCCAGAGTTATCTGATTCAACCCCTGTCCCTCTGATCCTGGGTTACTGATGAGGACTCCAGACCCCCCTTGGACTTGACTCACGCTGGACTTAAAGTCTGTGCTTCAGCAGGACCTAGCAGGGTGGATGCGGGTCACCGGAGCAGCGTGGCTTGTTCCGTCCCCTCACAAAGTCCTCTAACCTTCCTGTGTGAGTTTTATTTCCTATCACGACCCAGGCTTATCCCGGACAACTGTTCCCACTCACATTTCTCAGTAAAGAACAGTTGTGACCCGCCCCCCCCCCTGCACCGCACAGGTGGGGGGCAGGAGTGAGGCCCTTCCCACGCCCTCGCTGCCGTGGCAGACTTTGTGTCTGCCTGTCTTGGGAACAGGCACGCCGAGTTAGCTCCTCTTCCAGTTTCTGCCCCCTGCGTGGCCTTTCTGGCCGTGGCCTTCCCAGCCTTTCGGGTGTCGGGCCAGAAAACTCACCAAACCTTCAGCGACCTGGCCTCATCCACACTGTTCCTTTTCCCTGTGCCCGTGGGGTCTCAGAGTATCACCAGTCAGGCCCCTCTTTTCCTGCCCACAGCACTGTCTTTTCCAAGAATGGCCAGCTTTCCTCCTTTCCTTGCACCTTCAGGCAACCCACATACTCAGAGGTTTCCTTATATTAACTCCCCGAGTCAGGCCCCGTTGTCCTTCCTTAGCTTGTCCAGCGCTGGATGACAGCAACGAACGCAAGACTCTGAATTAACTGGCCCTGGTCCTGCGGGCATTTGGAGGGACTCATTATCATTTCTCTCCGAAGACTCGTTCAGGAGCTCACAGCACCTGTGTCACTCAGGGCGACTGCAGGCCTTACGCCTGCGTGACCGTGGGAGTAACACCCGTGTGTGCACGCATGCCCGTGTGCAGATGTCTGTTCCTGTTGAGGGGTTCAGAGCCTTTGCGGTTATCAGTGAAATCTCACACGTAAAGGATCGCAGCACCATGTAGGTGCCTCTCTCTGCTAACAGCTCCCATCACAGCCGGGTGCTTGAAGTCCCCCACCATTGGTCACGGGCACGGAGAGCGCGCCGGGGACGGAGTTACCGAGCCAGCATGGAGGCGTGCACGGGGAGACCTGCAGCATCAAAGAGACAACTTGCGTGTGGACTTGCTGAGCGCTTAAACAGACCTAAATGGAATAAGCAAGACTACTTTAAAAATTTCCAATTACTCGATGTTCTATTGTCTATGAGTCCTGCATATGAGCACCAGGGTAAACTTCTTGAGAAGCTGAGCCCAAGGAGCTAAATTTGCCCATTGATTTTTGTCTTTTGTCTGCAGTTTAAGGCTAATTTAAAAGGAGGGTGAGGAGATGCTATTTTCAACGGGCTGAAGTCCAATAAGAATAGAACAAAACGCTGTGGCACAGAACTCTTTCACAGCGAGGTTTTGGCAAAGCTCAATCCACTGCCTTTCAATGTGCTCCAGCACCGCCCAAAAACCGCTCCGGGGGGCAAGACACCCCTCTGAATGACAAGCTTCCTGCCGCACAAGGAGCTGTCCGGGTTTTCTTTTAAGCCAAATCAGCATTTCACTGCTTTGACTTAAGATGTAAAAGGGAAACATGTCATAATGAAATCAATCCGAGGCAGATAGTTTCATGACTGCTATGTTATGGTCATAAGCCTGTATTCTTCTAATTTCAGAAGCACAGTTAATTATTTTAGGCACAGGGAGTTACTTCTTTTAGTTATTCTAGCAGCGAAAGCTTTGTAATTCTTTAGTGAGGCTTACTGATCGGGTTAAAATCCTGATGGAAAGCGTCACCCTATAACAGGTCTCTTTGGGTGCGAATCAATAATCTAAAGAACACAAATGAAAAAGCAAAACAGAAACAGACTCATAGACGCGGAGAACAGACTGATGGCCGCCAGAGGGGCTGCGGGGGCTGGGCGGCTGGGCGAAAGGTGGAGGGGTGGAGAGGAACAGACTGGCAGCTACGGCGTGGTCCCAGGGATGTGAAGTGCAGCTCGGGAAACACGGTCCCTGATACAGTAGTAACTCAGTCTGGGGCCAGGTGGGGACTGGAAGTATCAGGGGGACCACTTTGTAAGGCACGTGACTGTCTAACCGCTATGCCGTACACCTGGAACTAATACACAATAATATCGGACGTAAACTGGAATTGGAAAAAGAAACAAGAATGGGAACTATTACAGGTGTTTCTGTTTCTTGTCCTTTTTTTTTTTATTCTCCCCCTTCCAGCGAGGTGGGCCTTGAGGTCTCCTGCTCCTCAGCGATGGAAGAGCAGCAGGTGGCTTTGGGGGTGGGGAGCACAAGGCGATGTTCTCGAAACCAGGAGCACCACTTGCTCTGTCTGCGGGTTTTGGTTCGCTCGCTGCTCATCTTCCTCAAACACTGGGTGCTGTGGTATCACATCCCTACAAGATGCCATCACTTGCCGTTGTTCCCGGATGCGGTCCTTTCGTCAAACGCAATGACGTGCTGACCTGGTCCGCAGACGAGGTCCACACCTGTGAGCCTGGTCTCTGGTGCCCCACCCCGTCCCCACGCCCCCTGCCCAGAGCACTCTCCCTCGCCCGGCTTCCTCTGCTTCTCGGGACGGCTCTTCTGCTGGAGCCCCCATCCTGCTCTGCCCCTGAACATGGTGTGGGGGTCCTGCCTGCTCCCGCTTCTTATTTTCCTGACCTCGGATGTCTGC
This sequence comes from Anoura caudifer, assembly GCA_004027475.1. NCBI lineage: Eukaryota > Metazoa > Chordata > Mammalia > Chiroptera > Phyllostomidae > Anoura > Anoura caudifer. The sequence continues at coordinate 430,258 of PVKU01000375.1, read as the reverse complement.
CATCCCCATTCGTTGGCTCTTCACTCCTTCAACCAGTATTTTATTGGGCTGGCCACATGGTTTAATGGCTGCATTCCTTAAACTCTTCAAATCCCACCCGTTTTTCAAGCCGTTTCTTCCACAAACTTTCTAATGGCCAAGGACTGTCATGACCGCTCCCTCCTCCAGGAGGGAGGACACACGGCCCTCAGCCCACCGGCCACCCCATCGGGCTCAGCGAAGTGGCGGGCCCTGCTTGGACGAGAGTCAAATCCATCAGGCAAGACTGTGCTCCATCGATGATTATCCCTGTGGCCTTGAACGAGTCAGTTTACATCTGTAAGTTTCGTTTTCTTGTCAGTAAAGTAGGGAAATACATCAGAAGATTACTTATAAAGATGAAATGAGATTCTCTAGATGGGATTTTTCTGTTTACGTTAGGCATTATTATTTCAAATCCATGTCAACGTGTAAACATGGGCTTTCTTAATTTTGTTAATGAAATGCTTTGAAATTCTTTTTTCCAAGGAAGCCTGCCAAATGGAAGAGAGATTGGACTGAGGTAGATGCCACGCTCCCCAGCGAGAGTCTCTTTTTGGAGATATCATGGGCCTGGGGGTGTCCCGGCGGCACGAGGATTGGCAGCGACTCTGCTCACCTGGGAGACAGTGACCCTCATGCACAGCCGTCCCTGGACTGATTTCTCAGACTCAGGACGTCCCCAGGGCCACCCGCACTTTCCTGTTAACTGAGAACCAGAGAAAGGGAAACACACGTGTTGAGGTTTCTGCCGAAACTTGCGTCCATCAGCTGATTTCACGAACCCCAATTTTCAGAAACAGGTGAACGCGATGGCTGCCCTCCTGGGGGTGGCGGTGGGAGAGGAGCCGTGGGCTCTCCAACGGCACAGACGTGGCAGGTGCTTCACCGCCCAGCCGTGGAACGCAAAGGGCCCCGGGGAAATCTGTCACCTTCCATTGGAACTACAGCAGGAGTTAAGCAGCCTAAGCCCTAGAATGTTCCAGGTATCCTGTTCGAGTTGAAACGACTGAAAATCATTAAACCTTACCTAGGGGCGGTAAAGCCCTGAGGATCGCAAGCGATCAGGAGCTTTTTTGTGAATCCCGTTCCGAGGGAGGGATGTCAACAGTGAATGAAGCTGCTCTGGCGGGTGGGCGTTCTGGGGGCGGGGCCTGATTCCGTGTTGTCTCCCGGTCAGCACGGCGAGGCGTGGCCGCACCCGCTCACCCCAGGCCTTGCAAGCCCCCTTCAGTGCGGACAGGGAGAGCTCCGGCTACGAGGCCACGCCCTGTGCTTTCCTTCAGCGAGTTAAAAACACACGTGTGTGGCGACTGAGTGGTTAATGATGGGAGAAGAAACCAGCAGCGCAGGTTACTGACCGATAAAGAGACGCCGCTGTCTCGTTTGTGAAACAAACAAACAAACACACACACGTCTACATCGAGGGCCGGCTGGAGATGCACGCACATGCCTCACTTTTGCCACCTCGACCAGACAATCTGCAGCTCTGTCTCCCCGACACACAGGACGCAGTTCCAGGGCGGAGCCCGGCGTGGTGGCTCGGGAAGGGGGTGGGGAGCACAGCTGGCAGGAGGCGCGGAGCTTGGGGGCCAGTGCGCAGGGCCCATCTCCAGGGACACGCAGACGAATGGAGACGGGCTCTTTCCCATCCACCCTCTGCCCGGCGCTGCTGCCCCTGAGCCTCTGCTGTCCCCAAGTGGCCGTCTGCACCCCTTAGCAGGTCAAGCCGGCACTGTGTGGGGTGGGGGTGGGGGTGGGGGTGTTGAAGTTTGCTCGCGGTTCCTGTTCAACACGCTTGTGTCGCCTGCTCTCTATCCAGACCTTGGTGTACAAAGCAGCCCATGGTCGGGGAGGGAGGGGCCCGACTTTTACCACCCTGAAGCTGCCTTTTGGGATGTTGATTTGAAGCTGATTATCAAGAAACGAAAGACTCAGATGCTTTCGCCCAAGAGACTCAGACAGAGAAACCTGCTCCAGGAAGGGGGTCGTAGGGTGCGGACTTCGCCTACACCGAACTCAGGGTGGGCGGCAGGAGGGCTTCAGGCAGGGGCCTGTTCCCCGGACACCCCGGGCCCCCTGGTTTCCGAGCAGCCCCGCAGGGCTCCGCCTGCCCTGTGTGTGCTGCTCTCCTTCCGCTACCTGTGAGCCGCCCACTCTCACGTCTGACATCTAAGACCCCATCCGCCCCCCTCCTTTTCTCTTTGTCTGAAACGTCATATATACTCAATGCTGCCTCGCTGTCTTTGGAATCTTTATGCTTATGTGAATTCTCCTGTGCGCATGTATTATAATTTGATTTTCCCCTGCTAATCTGTCTTTGTTAATCTCATAGTTAGCCCAGCTAGATGAACTTAGACGGTGGAAGGAAAAGTATTATTATTATTTTAGCCTCCATAGTAGTGAAGTGGTTAGATGTACAGGTATCAGGGTCTGTCTGATCTGATTTTAAATCCCCACCTACTGGCAATGTGGCAGCAGGATTCTTGGGCCCAGCATCCCCGAGCCCAGCACCCCCGAGCCCAGCACCCCCGAGCCCAGCATCCCTGAGCCCAGCACCCCTGAGCCCAGCACCCCCGAGCCCAGCCTCACTCAGCTCAGCACCCCTGAGCCCAGCATCCCCGAGCCCAGCACCCCCTGAGCCCAGCATCCCCAAGCCCAGCACCCCCAAGCCCAGCATCCCCAAGCCCAGCATCCCCGAGCCCAGCATCCCTGAGCCCAGCCTCTCCCGCACAGAGGCCCACACAGGTGAATCAGTGATTTAGAGCTGCTTTGACTTTTGGGGAAGGCTGCAGAGCTGAGAAGTGGAGACACGGATTTTGAGTCAGACACATCTGGACCACGCCTTGGCTCCGTCGTTTACAGTCTGAGTGCCCCTGGATGAGCGTCCTAACTGCTGGAGGCCCAACTCTCAACAGGAAGTAGAAATCAAAGTACCGATTTGGCAGAATTCGCACGGTCTGGGCACGTGACTGCGGAGCTGCCCCTCCGCGAGAGGCAGCAGAGGCTAATTTGTGAAGAATCTTTGAGAAAACAGAAGCGTGGTCTCAGTTTCCGCACAGGGTCCACCTAAGAAAGAGAGGCCTTGGCCTCTCCAGCTACTCGCACAAGCACGGGAGCTGCCCGTGAGAGTCGGGGACAGGCGCCTGCTGCGCGGTGGCCTCGCAGAGGCCCTCGGTCTCTCAGGCGGATGATCCGCGCAGCCGCGGGCGTGAAGCCGTTGTTCCCCGCGGGAGCAGGAGAGTCATCCAGCTGCGGTGGCCAGCCCAGGTGAGCGGCACCTGCGTGAGCGCTCCGGCCGGCGAGCCCAGGCAGCGGCTGCCCGGATGCAGCGAGGCGTGGTCTTCGCCGGCTCCTCTTTTGTCAGAAGGTGCTGGTGGTCAGGCGAGTGACCGCAGGAGGCTTTCTGCTGGGGAAGCAAACGTGCCCGGGAAACAGGCAGCAAGATCTTCATCCTCAGCGGCAGCTTCATCCCTTAAGCAGAGAGGCTTAAGAAGAGGTGAAGGATAGGCAAAACAGAACAAAACCCCAAATCGCGTGTGGGAGGGAAGGCAGCGATTGGCGCTGATGGCTGGATAAGAGAAGGGATGTTGAGGCCGTCGTCGCCTTTGGGAGGAGCTCCAGAAGTCAGTGCAGCCCCCGGGACGGCCTGGGTCCGTAGTTCCAGTGTTCAGCGCCCAGGAGCGGTTCAGGAGGGTTGAGGCTCGGCCCCTCCCTTTCCCCCTCCCCACCCCCTGGCCGTCTGTGCTGCCTCCGGGAAGTAGCTCACCTGCCCGGACTTCAGGGATTTCATTTGTGAACGGCTGGGACAGAACTAGATCGTATTTCAGAATTCACACTTTAGAGGTGGCTGAGATGGGGTCCCGCCCTCAGGGAGCTTGCAGTCCAGATGGCAACTAGCCGTAAACCCAGGGCACGTGAGGGTCACGAACCAGGTGAGGGTTTTAAAAAAGGCATTACATGAGGGGGTTGGACCCAGGTTGCTTGAGGGACTCTGTACCCCATTTCCTTCAGAGTGGCTCAGCTAGGGGTAAATGGCACAGAAGGCCAAGACGGAGCTGCCCCTGTCCCTGCTTCCAACCTGTCCTTCTGGGCTCCCCGGCAGGGCACCTGTGGATTCCCCTCGCCTCCAAGAGGGAGGAAAGAAGCCAAGCATCCCAGGATATTGATGTTCACCAAGCGGCAAAGCTTTGCACCATAAAACATCTTTCTGCTTCTAAAGAAACCCACAATTTAAAACCTAAGCCATTGAAGTCCCAAGTGGTTAAGTCTCCATGACTTATTTCATCAACCTGAAAACCCAATGCATGACAAATGAAAAGTAAAAACTCTAATTCAGTAAGAACAGAAGTTTGGCCTTTTGAAAGAAAGAGCTCTATCAACCCAAATAGGAACTGTCACATGTAATTTCGGCAGAATTTGCTTGCATTACACGAGTGCTTTACCTTTGATGGCAGGGTGCCTTCACGCCAGGGACTCCGAGTTCCGCAAAACTATCAATGACAGCCAGTGCTGAAGGCAGGGCCCCTCTGCGGTGTCTCTGCCGTGTCTCTGCGTGTCTGCGGCGGGAGCAGGAAGCCAGGCATTTGGTTTCTGTGGCCCCTACCCAGGGTGCCTGCAGACGCAGGCATCCTACCCGTCCACAAATTTTATTAGTGTGTTTAGCAGGAAAGATTCCATTTGCCTGGACAGAAAACCCTGCCTAACGCTGGCTTAGCCAAGACCAACGCTCAGTCTGTTGTCAGCGAAAGCCTGGAAGGGGGCAATCTGGTTATGATGAAGTCCAAGAACTCCATGAAAGCACAGAAAACTGGACTTCCCCTACTTGTGTACTTAAATTTCTTTCCTGCATCTTCCGTCTCAAGATGACTTCATGGCCAAAGATAGCTGCTCGGCCTCCCTATCTGAGTTCCAGGCTGCAGGAAGGAGGAAGGAAGGACGAGAGACCTGCCCTCCCCAGCACAAGGCCCGCTTCCCCTCTGCTGCTGGCCAGGACTCAATCCGCCTGCCCCTGCCCGCACCGAGCTGAGGCAGGGGCTGCAACCGCACCTTGCGGCCAAGGGCGGTGCCCTGAATGGAATGCCCGCGCGGCCCCTCAGGGATCAGGGAAGAGCGGGTGTTTCCAGGGTGCGGCTGCCCTGCCTCTGTGTGCACTGCCGCAGGGGGCATGGCCTTGACATTGGGCAGGAGGACAACCCTCCCCACTGCCTCTCCTGGCCCAGCACATCCGTGGTCCATCCTCCGTCCTTTCCCTGTTCCAGAACGTTCTCACATAAAAGGTCCCTGCTCCGTCTTGGTCAGTGACCACGTCCTAGTGCCAGGCGGTGAACGGGACAGAGCAGAGTGGGGCCGCTGCTGAGCGACAGCCACGCGGGGAAGACAAGCACGAACCAAATCAAGGGGAGGCCGTGAGCCCCGGGAAATGCCGTGACAGGAGCCGGAGCCCACCTGGGTGTGTGTGTGCTCACGAGACTCTTTGGCCAGGAAACACGGTTATCCCGCCCCACCCGAAAGCTCATTTCTGATTTCCCTCCTAGCATTTGCTCTTTCACCCTCTCCTTCCCTTATGGCCGTCTCCCCCCAAGGGGACTTCTCTGTCCACACCGGGGGTCCTCACCCCCAGCCCTCTGCTGCCAGGCTTCTGCCCAGTGGAGGACACACAGCCTCCTGGCTGCCCCAGCCCAGCGCCTTCCTCAGGCCTGGTCGTCCGGGTCCTTCTCTCCCTGTGGCCCCTGTGCTGCTCTCCGGACCCTGGCTTTGGACACTCGGTGCTGCCGGCCGCTCGGACCTGGGGCACGCCTGGCCTTCGGCTCCGAGCTCCGAGCTCAGCCGGCCTCCGGCTCGCCTGCGGCCTGTCGCCTCCCCCAGGCGGCAGTCCATGATGGGAAAGGCACTGGCTCGCAGCGCCTGTCAGGAAGCTTGACCTTGGGAGCGGAGTTCAGTGTGACCTCTTCAGGGATTGGCTTCCCACAGACACTCCACACCTCTCCGGCCCCCGGCCTCTGTGTGAACCTCTAAGACACCTCCCTCCACTGTCCCCGCCTGGGTTCAGCCTCCGCCGCAGGCTCACCTGACCCAGCCCCTTCTCCCAGACTCCCCCTCACCCGGGGCTGCCATGCTTCTCCGGCCCAAAGCCCAGCTGTGGTTACATTCACTCACATATCTGCAAACAGGGGCAATTGACTGCCCACAGCGCCAGGTCCAGGTTCCAGGGCGTCATTGAACCCCTGCCACAGGCCTTCACCTTCTCTCCCTCCAGGCTCCTCCAGCAAAACCTGAGGCTCACGTTCAAGGCCTCCCTCATGCTATTCCTCAGCCTAGATGCCGCTGCTCCCACCTGCTGGCTTTGCACGTCCGGGTGGGATGCTTCTCTCTGGAGCCAGGCCCTGCTAGCATCTCATCCGCGCACCTATGTGGCCCCAGGCAAGTTTTCTCCGGAACTTGACTGCAGTGCCCTTAAGGACAGAGCTGTGTCCGAGTCTCTTCTCCACCCCCCACTCCTTCCTTTCTTCCTCTCTCTCTCTCCCTCTCCAGTATTTAACATAGTGCCTTTCACCTGGTGGGGGCTTAAGAAATATCAACTAAATGAATAAACAAAGGATCACCCAAAGAGGCCGAGTGAGACGCATGTCCAGGCTGGCGCACAGTGAGCGAGAGCAGGGGGACGAAGGGAATCTTCCTTTGCTCTGCGTTCCTGGGGTCAGTGTGAGGGGGCGCAGAGGTGCGTCACCTTTCCTGACACAGCCTGCCGACGGTGCAACTTTTCTGGAAGCAACTTCAATCGCAAGAGACTCGGGATGACTTGCTGTATTTGTCCTGCCCACCCTCCGTGTCCAAGAATAGCCCCGGCCCCTGAAGGAAAGAGGAAACTATTAAAATGGAGAACTGAGACTGTTTGCAGACTGACCGACCCAACTTCTGCAAGCAGGAAAACGCAAGCTGGAGCAGCTAACTAACATCTTACGCTCACTTGTAACTCACCTAGCTGTGTTTTGCTAATTCCTTGAGTGGGGTTATTTTGACTCGGAACCCAAATTCCCTGACTAGGTGAGTGCTCAGAAACAAACAGAGACTTTTCACCTGGGCTACAGACAACAGGAGAACGAAACATTGAATCAGGAATGACTATACACTCTCTGGGCCTGGAAATCCAAAACGGAAGAGGCCCGTTTATCTTCCGAGGCCCTGGCACCCAGAAGCCAAACGTTGGCTCATACGCGGGAAGTGCTAGGTTCCCTCAGGGAAAGCGCTGCCCCAGAAGCAGAGCTAGCGCCCTCTCCTGGTGGGCGTCGCTCCGACCCCACCTGCCTCCATGTTCCCTGACTCTGCAGCTTGCATGCTCCGCGACATCTGGTCCGTCCTCCCTTTCCCTGACGCACCCAGCAGCTGCTCGCCTGCCTTCCCGGCAGCCAGTGTTCCAACGCACCCCCTGCTGCAACCAGAGAAATCCATGAGGCATGCCACCAAAAATAACCGTTACCGCGTCCCTCCGGAATGGCAGCACCACCGAAGGCGGCTGTGCGGCGGGGTGCTTCCTAACCACTCTTACAGCCCTCTCGGGTCTCGCCGCCCCCAAACCAGTGCAAACAAACCCAGAATCTAAGTGGGATTCTGTGAACACGGCTGCAAAGGGAGTATCTTCCACCCGCTTCCAACCAGACTGCCCCCCTCCGCAAGGGATTTGGGAGGTTTGAGTACATGAGATAATTTCCTGATAGTGACCGCTGGCAACTCGTGGAGGGGTCTGGCTGCTCCCGCCGTGGCTCCCGCCGTGCGGACCGCTCCCCCGCCCCCGCCCCATGGGCTAGCTGTGGCTCTGGTGCGGTTTTGCCAGAAGGCAGAGAGCGAGACTGAACAGTTCAAAGCTGAAGGACATGTCTGTGACCCCAGGACCGGGCGCAGGGCACTGAAATTGAGTCAGACTCAGAAGTTCCCACGTCTCCGTTCTGTGCTTGGACTGGGTGGTCCCCTGACTCTCCAGGAACCCGGAAAGGAAGTCCTGAGCGCGACTTCGGTCTGGAGGAGGCACCCAGCAACCCTGTGTTCAAGGTAAGCCAGGAACTGGGGAGGCGCTGGTCCAGGGGGGCGGACACTGCCGGTTCAGGAGCCCATGGACGCCCACGAACCACTAGCCGCTTCTCAGTGTGGACACCGTGACCAGATGCGCATTCTCCACAAAAGGAAAAGTAGCGGCTGCAATTACTACCCCACGTTCTGCAGACCTCGAGGCAAAAACCGCTGGGAGTGTGTGGGAAGCCAGGGGGGCCAAGCTGCGGACTCTGCCTAAGCTAAGACGCTCCGCCCTGCCATGGGATCCAAAAGCCTAAAGGCCAAGAGGAGAAACGTCTGTGTCGCCAAGGAGAAGAGTCGCGCTCCGGTTTCTCAAAGGGGTGGAGGCGTCTCTCTGTGTGACCCAGCGACCCAGGTGTGCGGGGGCTGGGCAGCCTCGCCCGGATGTGACGAGACCGTGGGAAAGTGTTCTGCTCTGGGGACCCACCGAGCTTGGAAATTCCCAAACCCACCTGATATATGTTTTAATTTTTAAAATTGTTCATAAATGATGTTTATGAACGTTTACAATTGTAAAGAAGTTTAGAGATAATCTAGACCAATCCGATATTTGTATTTTAAAAATAAATTTTTCCCTGATTATACAATTTATATGGAAGAGATGGGAAAGAGAATGATAAAGAGAAAAACCAATTACTGTATTTTTCAGACTCTAAGATGCACTGCCCCCCGCCCCGAAATTCGGGAGGAATAATGGTTGTTAATGCTGCTGTTGAGCTGTTTACACTTACCCTGGTGAAATATTATGTTATTTATGTTATTAAATATTTTACCACATTGTTTTGCTTCAAAATTTTCTCCCCATTTTCCTCCTCTAAAACCTAGGTGTGCCTTCTGGCCTGAACAGCACGGTGGTTCCTGTCCTACTGAAGCCTGGTCACCATGGCCACTTCGGTGTGTTTGTCCCAGTTCCTGCGCTTTGAAGCACACAGATACAGTGCACAGTTAGGGTGATACTATGCATGTTTTCACATCTTGGCTGTTAATGAATTGTATTATCATGATGATCTCATCTTGTCCTTACACAGGGTCACCCGTTCAAATGGCCACATAAGATGCCAGCCTAGGCTTAAAGCATGTCTCTCCGTTCCCTCATCAGTGGGCCTTCATCTCCTCTTCCTCACTGCTATTAGCAACGCAATAATGCTGTCTTTCCATCTTTATTTCTTAGGCTTAATTCCTAGAATCAAAGTAATTCGTTTAAGTTCACAGGCGTTTTAAAATCCAATTTTAGGAACTGTGGAGTCCAGCGGCCTGCAGTCTCCTGGAGATCGTGCACCTGTTTGGGCCCCGAGGCCCCCCGAGCAGGTCTCCTGACTCCATCGGGTGGTCTTGGCACCCAGCACGAGTGAGGAGGGAAGAGGTCGTGTTTATCAGTGCAGCCTGCATTCTTCTTCCCCAGGAAAAACAAGTCTGCAGAAGGGTGTTTGTAGTCTCAGATTGTGTGTGCAAACCTAGTAAAAATCACCCAACGACGCGGCTCAAAGAGGCTTTCTCCGGGGCGAACTGTGGTTCACCCGATGGCTCAGCACCACGCCGTTTCTGGCCGTTACAACCACTGAGGTGGAAAACACCCCCGTTATCGGAGTTGCGTTTTTGGTAACTCCCATTTGGAGAACAGCGTGTGAAGTACGACTGGCTTATTTAGGTGGTGGGAGCGGCCCCTTCCGCTGGCCAGGGTAACCACCCACTTCCGATGCGGGCTGCAAATTTCAGACAGTAGGAAGCAACGTGCAAGGTCTGACGATGTACCGGGAGGCACGAGGCCTTGCTCTAAAGTCATATGGTAGCTGCACAAAAGGTGGGCATTGGGAGTGTCCCAAGATTATAGTGGAAGATGTTTCTCTGTGTGGAAGACACTCTTGTCGTTTGTGTATTTATCAGGGCTCCTGCCAAGGAGAAGGGGGACCAAGGACAAGCAGGGCCCTAGGTTGGCACAAGTCATTCACTCTCACGCTAAATCCATGGCCTTCTGGCATGTTTTGGTATAAAAATAAACCCATGGCCGTGTCTGTGATGGGACGTGGCCCCTCTGCACTTGTCTGCTCTCATGGGGATGCCTGGCCCTTCCTCGCTCTCAGGAGGGTGTCCCCAGGGTGGTGCTGCCAGTCCGGGCCAACCCACGGGCTGAAAGGACACCGGAAACTGTCCTTCTTCAGCCCGACTTTCTTTCTCCTCTTTCCTCCCCCGCGCACACTTCCGCTGCTTCATCACTGCCCAGCTGGCCACAGCTGGCCCGTGTGGACGCAGAAATCGTGGGGAGGGGCTTCTCCATTCGCTGTGAGCCTTTTGCACCCGAGAGGAGCTCTAACTGCTGCGCTGCCGTTGATGTGTCACTCGGGCAGATGAGCCCCTGCGCGTCAGAGCGGACAGGCCAGCACTGGAGCCCCTTTTCCAGCGCTCCGTGACCTTGGGCAGATTGCTTACCCCTCCGAGCCTCGGTTTCCCCCTGTGTACCTGGGAAGAGCGGTCGCACCTGCCGGCTGGGTGGTGACGGCACACGGAGACATGGCAGACGAGTTGCTCAGCGCGCCGCCTGGCACTCAGTAAGCGCCCGTCTACGTGACTATCAGCCGCCACTGGCTCTGCGGCCGTGCCCCCTCGGGGGTCCCTCCCATCCATCTGTACTTTTCTCTCCTCCGGAGGCCTGCCACGCGGTCAGCTGGACTCTGCTTCTTCTGACCCCATCCCCACCAGTGCTATGGGAGACGGAGCGTGTCCTCCTGGCACTTTTCAGTGGGTGGGCTCTCAAGGCAGCTGCCAAAGGTTCTGGTTCGCTTTTGAAAACCTTGTTGAATGAGCCAGCACTTCTGACCTTCTGCTGTGTGAAAACCGAATGAGGTGAGCTCGGTTACGACCAAGTCTACAGGAAAGTCTTTGGGCTCCTGCTTCACAGACAGGCCAGTCTGGCCGTTTCTGAGGATCCTGTTGTGACCCTGCACAAGGTGGAGTCCCTTCTCGCCACAGTTCGCCGCTCTGTGAGCTGAGTGACCTTCAGGAGCCAGGCGCTAAAGCATCGTGGGGACCTCCGCTCTGTGTGGGCTGTGGATGGAAAGGGGCGGGGGAACACGAGGGAAGGAGGGGACGGACAGGTCTGCGTGGTACCAGTAGCAGGAACTGGGCACACTCAGAAGACCAGGGACGTGGCTGAGAGCCGCCCTGGGAGGGTCCGTGACAGACAGCACACGAAGACACATTCAGGCCAAGGTGGGTAACAAAGGCACATCACAGAGGTATTTTTATCTGTTGGGAGGCCCCTGCCAACTTCTCAGGTGCAGGAAGCGTGATTAGAGTGAAAAACCAGTTAACCCTAGGGCGGTGGGTGTTGCAACAGCACAAAAGTGAGGTTTGTCCCCTGAGTGACCCGAGAGGTGGGTCCTGAACCAGGGGGAGATATTCAGGAGGGGAAGATCATCCTCTAGTGGCAAGCTGAGAAAACTGCAGGCACGAGGTCCTGAAGGTAAGAACAGTTTCTAGGGACTTCACGGCAAATGCAGCCCTCTGCACTCACGGTTCCCTTGCATTTTCCCCAGGAGGAAGCAGGGTGCTTCCTCTTCTCCACCAGATGAGATCCCTGAACATCAAGTGGCAATCGGCGCATGGTAGTTGATGTTATCATAATATTTACTAGAATGGAATATGTCACGATCATCGCTATTTCCATTAATTAAAAAAAATGTACAACTACAATTAACTTTTCATTTAAGTCAAAAGTGCTTCAGGTTTTGGGGATTTTATGGCATTTGGTCCATGGAAGGTTTAGCAGAGCACCTAGAGAACAATTAATAACTGCTAACAACGTGAGGCCCAGGTAGACCCCCTCCGCCCTTCGGGATTTACAGAGTGAACCACCACGTGTGTGACTGTGCGCTAGAACACCACGGCCGGGACCCCCAGCGCTCCCCAGATGGCAGGGAGGAAACCGCAGTCATCAATATCTCACACTTCGAAAGTTCTCACTTACCAACATTCAGCGCAGGTGGTCGGGGGAGGCAGCTCACGGCAGTAAACACTGGAGCTTTGAAATCGCTTCATGTGTTCACTTGGTCAAGGGGGTCCTCCCTTCCATCAGGTGCCAAGTTCAGGGTAAGGGGCAAATCTGATGAGGAATTAGAGCTGGGCCGAAGGAAAGTCACATTTTCAATGAGCCGTCCGAGTCTTTCAGGCGGGCTTTCGGTGTGTTTGTGTAGATGAGAAGAGGGGCAAACGCAGACTCCGTTCCCCGTTTCATGAACGTTTACTGGAGTCCCTCGGACTTCCCGCAGGCTGCACTGACACCTCTCATTCGGCCCTTCCCCAGAAGTTACACCAAGGATAAGCCATAATGGAACATATTCAAGGTCAAGCTCAAAGATAGTTTGTATGAGAGAACGCTAAAATAAATACAGACAAATCTAAAACCACACACACACAAAGAAGCACTGTGTTCACCTGAGAACCTGCAGAACCAATACTGGAAAGGGTCGCTGCTGCAGCTTTAGTGAGAATATTATTTGTGACAATGACCGAATATCGTGTCTCCTTTAGTAGCTCACAAATCACGTTCACACAGGTGATCGAGCCAAAAATGCTTCAGGGAGATGGTGGGGCTGGTTTAACGGAAGTGGGACTTTAAAAACTATGGAAGTTCAAGTCCTTTCAGGGTTTTGAGTAGAATCAAGATAGATAAACCTGGCCCTTGATTTAAGGACCAACTGTGGAATTTATAAATTTAGAAAAAAATCCTAGCCTTTCTGTATAGTCATAATCAAAATGGTATATAACTTTATGTTAAATTATTTAAAAGTAAATCCTATCTTAATTTAGTGAAGTTTTAAAGTTTTGACATGAATGTTGGTGGCTTGGGGAGATTTGTAACTAGAAGGAGCCCAACACAGGAATAAAGAACTTTCCATTTGTAAAGAGAGTGACACACCCTTGTTCATGCGTCTCTGAACAATGGCCTGCTGTCACCCATGTGAGGAGGACTCGGAAGCCTGACACAGACGGGGCTGAGCCCCAGTCCAGCCAGAACCCCGTGCCAACCAGGCAGCCCCCTGATGGATGTACAGCATTCGCATGTCCCATAAACAAGCCACGCAAAGGCCTGGCTGAATACAGGAGATAAAACTTCCTCTAAGTATATGTAAAATTGAGTCATAATAGTGGCAAAGAATAAGTCTTAGGTTTATTCTGGTGGAAAGGTAGAACTTTTAACAGCTATCACTTTGTGCTTCATAAGCTAACTGAAACAACTTTTTTTTTAAATTGTGTCTTAGCTCTCCTGACATAGGGCTTATTGGCCCTCAATAGCATCATTATCCACGTTGTTATGGAGATACGTATTCTGCTTACGAGCAGCTGTACTTTCCATTGTTGGGAGGGACTTTCAGAACTTTATTGGGATGAAGAAACATGGGATTTTAACATGAATATGACTGCGGATGTCTTGAAATGCAGTCAAAGACACAACGGGGGGCTCGCTGGGCTAGAAACGGGCACAGGAGACGAGAAGCCCACTGTGTGTCACACGTGGATAATAGTAATGAGCGGGCTGCACTTAATTCCAAATGGAATATTTTACAGGGACATGCTTGGCGACCGTATCCCCTACCAGCACAGATGGCATAAAAATGCTTAGTGATTCTTTTTTCAGACTTCATGTCATGCTGTGGGAAGATATGGCTGAAATAAATACATTTTATTTTGCTTTGTGACATTTTCCCATATGATTTAATTATAGCGAGAAGGGCACACAGAAAGCGTCACTATTAAGTGGGATCCATTATACGCTTAAGAGCAAATTCAAATCTTTTGCCGAGCACATTTTGGGGGAAATAAATTGTGCACGCCATGTAAATAATATGACATTTGGTTGCAGTCAATTTGGTTTATGTATTTTGCCCAAAGGAACAGGTGATTCAAAGTTTAATCTGCCCCCATCTACTCATTCCTAATAACTTGGCACAGGAAGCAGTTCTTGGGGTATCAATGCACCAATTAACAAAATAATCCTCTCACTGCTGTTGAAATAAAGAGTTGGTTCTCATCTACATTTTGTGGTTGTGCCGGGCGTGTGGGACAGACGCGGCAGTCGGCGGGGAGCACACAGTCAGCGGTGTGCTGCCAGGCGGAGTGGGAATGAGCCCAAACCTCCCACACGTGGGGCTGGGGACCCACCGGCACCGGCAGGAACCTTCTGCAGCCCATGGTGGTGGCCAAGCAACTCAGCTTCAGCATTACCTGAAAGAGTGCCACCGTCTCAGGTTCAATTTGTATTTGGATGGAATTAAGGGAGCTCATTGGCAAAGCCAGTGAAAACCTGGGATAGGAAACTGCGTTATAGTTGAATGAAACAGATTGGGTACGTAACACAGTGGCGCAGGTGGCGATGCCCTTCATTCATTCGTCCGATTCTCCCCAGTCTTACCTCCGCTGCTCTGAGGGGCACCCAGGCCTCCCCCGAACCTGACGGCCATCCCTTCCCAGTTTCCGCTGCTGCAGGCTCTCCCTCCAGCTACCGTTACCCCCCGCCCCCACTCCCAGGCTGCCAGTCACAGCAGCACCGTGATGGGCAGGGGTCTGGTGCCAGGCCCGTGACACAGCCGTCCCCTGGAGGGCGGGGCTGTGCCCGCTTCCCAGTGCCCAGCACCCCTGGGCAACAACAGTGAGTGCCAGGTGACTGAAGACGCCACTCTGTCCGTTGGCCACACTGAATTTTGGTGTAATATCAGCTCCAGGCTGCCGGTCCCTGGGTCCCAGCCAAGCCTTTGTCTTCAAGGCCATGGCACCCTCTGCTCCTGTGCGCGGTCTCTGCCTGCCCTCTGGGTCACCTAATGGCTCTTCTCAGGTGTCACAGTCTCCCCACCTTTGTGCCTTTGCCCATTCTGCCCCTCCACCTAGAGTGCATTTCCTGTTCGTCTCAAGAAACTGCAAGCGCTCGCCGGGGCATTTCTCCATCAGACCTTTCCAAGACCCTCATCGGGAATTGATGGAGCTGTGTCCCTTCCTTTTTATTTGTGACCTGTAGCACTTGTCACACATGCCCACCCCTGGGGAGAGAAATGATGTCTTTTTACTTCTCCAGAACCTAGTGTGCATGCAAGGTACTTAGGAAATACTTAATACACGCTTTTGGCATCAGATTATTGTTAAGACCACAATAGTAAACCCTTATTAGTACTTTACCATAGGTGTCCATCCATCCATCCATCCATCTACCCATCCATCCTTCTCTCCATCCACCCAGCTGCCTAGCCCTCCATCCGTCCATCCGTCCGTCCACCCATCACCAGACCTTGTATTATCTTGTCAAAAGCCCACAGCTGCTCTGCAAAGACAGGGTCAACATCTAGGGTCAGCACTGTGGGCCTTGGAATGACTGTGACTCGGCTGAGGCTGTCCCACTGACACAGGCGCTGGGGAGTGGAGTCCAGGTTTCTGCCTCTGAGGTAGGCAGGGTGTCCAGCTCAGCGAGGTTTTGCAATCAAGTGCATGGGGCCCGGTGGCTGAGAGGTGAGGCAGGCCGGAACACCGCAGTGCGTGTGGCTCTGATGGCTTTGCGACCTGGCTCCCAGGACCCCTACCATGTTGGAAGGCTGCAAGCCAGTGGGGGGCAGCCTTGCCTTCTCTCCTGGCGGTGTGAGCAAGGGGTGGGCACAGGGACTGCTTGCCAGCACCTCTGGAGCCCGTGTGGTACGAACAGGATGTGGGGGCTGGACCGGAAGTCACGGCAGATCTTACCCAGGTGCAGGAGAGAACTCCCACCGGGCTGGTGGGTCCTAGGTCTCCAGTTAGGGCCTCAGTATGGCAACCAGAGAGAGCGTGGGAAGGGCTGGGATGGCTGCTTGGGCTGATTTAAAAGACATCCTCCTGTTGGGTGTATCAGGAGAGGAGAAGATCGGTAGAAGCCAAAGAAAGCTGAAAAGGGGTGGTAAACACCTGTGATTCATATTTGGAGGGATTTGGGGAGGATGAGGGTCACTGCAGAACGAATGGGAACAGAGACAAGTACTATTTCACTTCTTACTGAGACCTAGTTTCTACCCCACAGTGATTCTTCTCCACATGGCCTTGGAGTTTTTCGGAAATAAACATTTTAAGTCTTCCCTTGTCAGACTTCAAACATAAACATGAAACATTTTCACAATTATGAATTTCACAATTATGTATTGAAATTTCACAATTATGTATGAAATTTCACAATTATGTATAAAAACACAATTTCACAATTAGGTATGAAAACAGAAAAATAAGTAATGAAAATCTGAAATAACATATATTTAAGCAATATCTACTATCTGAGGTGGTTTTTTAATTCATGACAACTTAAAAAATAAAACAATATCCCTTTACCTCTAAAATATAGTATTAATAAGTTTAAAACAATAATCCAGACCAATAATTCCTGTCTGCCTTTGAAGACTCTTCTTTGCAATTATTTGTTTAGGTTTGTATTGCACAATGAAAGTTATTACTCATCCTAGAAGAAATAAAAGAAGGCATAAATCTGTTTTGCTATAGACTGTCTTATAGATTTCAATACTCACTATGCTGCTAAAAACTTCTTAAAAATACGGACAATTTCTAAATTTATAAAACACAATTATAAAGCTAGGTACAAGAATTAAATCATACAGAAATATGGACAATGCTGTTTTTACTAATAAAATCATCAGCATTTTTATCCGGCTTAAAAATGGAGTTGACGAGACTGGGCTGAATTGGCAAGCAGGTGTGGGAAGGGTCACAAATGTAGCCCAGGGTGGGGTGCTCATCACGCATTGAACTGCGCACACAGGAAGCGCTCACTTATTCCACAGGGAGGAGGAGGTCAGGCCCTGACTCCGGCTGCCCCTCCCTGCTGGAGTTTCATCCCACCCCCCACCCCTCCCAGCAGCCTCCCGCCCTCATTCTCACTTCCTAAGGAAACCTGGTCAGAACTGAGTCACGTGAGCAGGCCGGACTGATGAGGCCTGCGGTCCTCTTGCAGCCTGGCCCCTCCCGGGTCCTGGGGCAGCCCCGGTGGCCCTTCCTGGGCCCGCTGTGTGGACTGAGTCCCTGAAAATGGCCTTCTGTCTCCGTCGCTCTGCTGTTACTCCAGCCTTGCCACTGGGACAGGCGGGAGATCGCTATGTCTTGCTCTGTTGGGACTTTGACTTTGACTGGCCCCCACCAGCTCTGGGGGCTGCGGCCTCCTGCAGTTGTCCCTGGCTGCACATGGCTCCCACCTGGGAAGCTTTAAAAAGCGCCGGTGCCCAGGCTGAGCCCAGATCGATCGCTGTGGGACCAGGGAGTCGGAGCAAGTCACACAGGCCAGTGCTCTGGAACCTGCGTGGGCCCCTTCGGCGGCTCACCCCGGCCAGGCCGGGTAGGACGGACAGGAAGAGACTGGCAGTGACTAGTGAAAGCAGAAAAGGCTGTGCCAGGGACACGTGTCACTCGGATCGTGCAGAAGCATTTGAGGGGCCCGGGGTCACTGCAGAACAAGTGGGCAGGCCAATCAGCATCAGGGCTTTCAAAACTTCCCGTGGGACTCCAGTGTCCAGCCAGGACTGAGGACAGCGGTCCTCCAGGGCCTGCCTAAAGCAGGACCCATGCTGATAATGACATCCGGCTTCCGAGGCACCTGGCGCTTCTCCCCGGCTGCATCCCCGTTGGCAGAATGGACCCCACTGTGGATCAGCATCTGTCCGGACCTTGTTCTCCTGGCCTCCCCGGCTCACTGGTTGCTCCTGGCTTTCCCTTGTGGCACGGTCCCTGCCCTGAGACGCCGGCACACCCCGGCCGAAAGCCGGCCGAGCGGTGGTGACTGTGGGTGAGGTTCTGCATGGCTCCTCGTCGGCTGTATTTGGTCCTTTGGGCAACGTGCTCTTCGGAAGGTATATGTCCAGTCTGTCCCACTCGAAAACGGACAAAGTTTCATGCTAATCCATGTGAAAAGATACTACTGCGATGGCTGAACCAAACAATCTCAATCAACGTCTACAATTTGGACCCCTTCCTAAAACTTAAACCTGCTGCCCCTGCATTTCCGAGGTCCACCATCTCGTAGCCACTGCGCCCGGGTGCCGTGTGGTACAAGCCATCAACCCACCAACCCACCACGCCACAGGACAAACTCACTCCTGGCCCGGACGCTAGAGGATGCTCAGAGGCAACATTCAGAGTTCAGAAGGCTTAGACTTTGACGACCAACCTGTTTGACTTCCAGAGGGTCGACATCTATTAAAATGAAATATGCCAGTCCTGTTCTTAAGCACGGATTTTCAGACATGTTCACGTGAGTGCACAGAAGTATGCACACATACAGAGTACACGCTATAACACTGCTCTTAATAGCAAGATCCTTGAAATAACCTTCATGTGCGTCCAGAAAGTAGTGGGACAGAGGTGTGGAGCCACGGAGAGGCCCTGACACGGCACGTTCTCCAAGGCATTGCACTGATTGGGGTAAATAAAGAAAAACAAACCTAAGAAATAAGAGATAGTATAGCCACTTCCTTGTGACAAGGAATACTCTAAACAAGGCTTTTATTGAGAAGAATGCTCATGCGGCCCATCCTGGGGAATGGAAACATTAGCCTCCCTGATGAAGATTCAAACTCAAGGGTATTGACATAGGAAGAGTCCGCTGAGCGAAAACCAGCCTCTGGAAGGACCGGAAACCCCAGGCTGTGAGACTGAACGAGACAGAAAAGGCAATAGGGGCCGAGGGCATGTCATGTAGCTGATGTGGAGGGGCAGCGGCGGGGCTGGGCCTCTCGCAGGCTGGGATCCCGGGTCCTGGACCTGGCCCTCCTCCCCGAGCCCTGCGCCCGTGCGAAATCTGTGCCTCACCTGCCTCATCCCCATGGGAGATGCTGATGAGTAAAGAAGATGCTGCTTAGAGCGAGCCTAGCAGGCTTCCCAAGACACAAAGGGCTTCATATGGCAGCCGAGGAGGCGAGAGCTGGGAAGGCGGCGGGACTCCTCCAAGGACAGAGGATCCTGTTCCCTTAAGGGCACTGAAGGGGGAAATTGAGCCGAGTGCATTTCTTCTCCTCAGCAAGTTTCAAGTTCAGTAATTCTGAGTTGGGGCTGGAAAATTGGAAAGAAAATTGAATTGTGGGGGTAAAAAATTAACTGCTTACCTTAATTACGAAAATGCCCTACCATGTCAGCACTGCGCACGCAGCATCCACACTCGTGTGAAACAGCTGATTAAAATTCGGGACAAAAGTTATGATATTTACGAATGCTGCCGTATATTTTAGTGAGTACAATACACGAAAAGGAAAAAAGTGATTATTCACCTGCAGGTCAGCCCTGCATTATTTTCAGTCTTGCTGACTTGCGAGGCACCACGTGAAAAGTAATACAAATATATCTGAGTTAACTGTGGTAAATTAAATATCCTGGATATTAAATACATTTGACAAGACACCTGAGGTACAGAAAAAATGCTGAATGGGGAACAGCAAGTCTGGTGACAGCATTGAAGTAGAGGGATTTTTGCTGCTCAAAAATACATTTTCACGATTGTTTCCTGATTACAATGGCTGTATCATATTTATTAAGTTTCCTGGAAGCACCAACTCTGTCAAAATTAAGAAATCACACAGTGGTGTCCGCAATACACAGGCAACAGCGGTGAATCCACACCTGAGACTTGGCGGAGGACAGAAAATGCTGAGCAATTCCTGTGGCTTGGGTCTCTTATCACTCCGACAGGGTTCGCAGACACACAACGGACATACACACTGATGGAGCCAGGGTCAAGGTCAGGCCGCAGCCTACAGGGGAGAGCCCCGCCCTCTGGCAGAAGGGCTGGCAGGGAGGGTGCAGGGTGGAAGGGGGACGGTCTCTGGGGGAGACGGTGGAGGAGGTTGCAGTAACGAAAGCATAATGAGGACCCAGGCCACCGGAGCGAGAGGGGAGGGGGCTAATAATGTCATAAAAACTCTGGGATCGTGGGCTTGGAGTTCATGCAGAATGAGGAAATAATTCGTCGCAAGAGTTCCTTCAGGACACTATTGCTAAAGTGGCCAATGAGGGTGCGCGACACGCTGATTTCGCAGAAGTGGCATCCAGCAAATCTGAGCAATTCGATCCCGGTTACGCAGGGCCGTGTAAGAGTCAGTAAGAGAACGTGTGGGAAGAGCCGAGCAGAGCACTTGTTGTCAGACGGCAGCGAGGAAGAACGGAGAAACGGGGTGGGGGGCGGGGGGGTGCAGTCAGGACCAAAGCCTCCGACGGGGGACCCAGTCCAGTGCTCTTTCCACCAGACAGTCGGTGCTGGGTCGTTCTGATTTTTTAAAACATTGTGTGAATGCAATTCTAATAAGGGTAAAATAACCTTTCCCTTAGGGGACTTCAATGTCCTTTGTTTTAGCTAAAAATAATAGTGACATTTTTAAACCCTCACCAAATGCCAGAGAGATGCAACATTTAGAGTCTTTAAAAATAGTGGCCATGCACAGCAACGAAAGGCAATGACCGAACAAGTTCACGGAAGTTAACCAAGCCGCCTGAGGCCAGGCAGGCGGCAAGCAGGTCATCTGAATGGACGGGCTCTCTGTCCCTTCCAAGTCCGTGCGCTTGCCTTTCAAAGCAGCTTCTTGAGGGAGTGGGCCACCTCTACGCAGCGTGGCGACGGGCCAGTCAAGAAGGGTGTGGCCTCAGATTCTCAGGCTGACCTCCGGTGTAAGGTGGCAGTGCGGTTAAACATTGGGTTGCTCTCCTGTGACCACAAAGCGGGTTTCCGAAACTGAAGGACCCACGTCTGCTTACCTTGAGAGTGCTCCTTACGTGGAATTCCAGCAGCTTCCGGCCCCCACAGCTGCGGCTGCCGCGGGGTCGAGAGGTGCCTGGTCTGCTGGAATTTGCAATGTGGCCTTCGAATGAGATGCAATTCAAAGTTGAATATTAAGTCATCTGCAGACTGGGATTCAGGGCTCTATTTTACCCTCATCTTCTCTCCTTTAAACAATCGCCAGAAACACAAAGTTCAAAGCTGTCACTGCCATGAGTTTCATTTTGCACAAGGCCTGGCTCACTGCACCTTTCACTGGCACACACCCTACTGTGACTTACATTCTCCACGCCTCTCTCCCAGGTTTTATTGCTCTTGGCTATTTGCATGAAAATGGAACCTCTGATCGTCAAGGGTTCATCAGCTCAAAGAGCTCATCCCCACCCTAAGGTGGGAGTAATGGAGGCTGAAGGGAAGCTCTTGGTTCCGCTCAGCGGGCGCGCACCGACAGGTTACTAACGGACAGGTTACTAACGGACAGGTTACTAACGGGGTCTCTCCTCCTCCCCCTCGCCACATGGCCTTTACCGCGATTCTCCACACAAGCCAAACTCACTATCTCCCCGGCTGGAACCCCAACGAAGGTGGCCACTCCCTGCAGGCACAGGCCTTAACCCCATGGGCAGCCTTATTTTTCCCAGGAGCAGAAAGACTCGGGCTGAGGTCCCTTCTGGGCTCCTCCACTTGCTGGAGGACGTGGAGAATTCCTGCCCCTTGCAGCTGCTGCTTTCTCCTTGGGGAAATGGAGGGCATGAACCCCATTACCTCGCCTGCTCACTGTGGGGAGGAGGAGAGGTGTTATCCATCCATACGGCTCTGCCGGTGAGCCGCAGACATGGGGTTCTCCACCCCTAGCCACGCACTGCACGTCTTTTCAGTTCTGGGTTCTAGCACAAATGTCAAGCCCGAAGTCCTTCAGTTTGTCCGTATTCATGACTGGTCAACGGACCAGTCAGCTCTCCCCCGTTTGTTTTCGGTCTGATGACGATTTTCACACTCAGGAAGGGCTGGCTGAATAAAAGGCTAAGCAACCGAAACCACCGGGAACAGAACATGAGGGGTGATGGGCTCTTTGAACCAAGTGCTGGCGGTTTTGTTCAATTGGCTGGTGGTGGAGGAAAGTGAAAAATTGGACGGTGCCCTTTGGTTTTTTAAATTCTAAGAGATAACTACTTCTATCTCCTGGACGCCTCTCCTCCTACTCGACTGGAAACACAGGTGAACACTATCAGCAGGATGCACTTTCCTCCAGCAGGACGCACTGTGTGAATGGGGGCGGGGCCAGACCGCCGCCCCGCCTTCCACTGGGGGGTTTCCAGGCTTAGCAGGGAAAGGATGACGTGGCAGAGGTGAGGGAGAGATGGTACAGGCTGAGCACCGGCCGACGGAGGCAGCGTGCGTCTCTCCCTGGGATTGGGGGGCCCAGAAGGCCTTGGGACGTTCAAGGGCAGGGAGAGCATTAGCAAAGGCTCAGAGGGACCCAACATCACAACATGGTTATTGGAATATAGGGGCCACTGGGCGCGGGACGGAAATGGAGAACATTACATGCCCAACTAGGAAGTTAGGATTTTATCCTACAGACAGTGATTAGTAATTACACATAGGGAGGGATGTGGGTCTTAGAAAGATCGGTGTGGTAACGGCGAGGTAGGCAAAATCATGCCCCCGCCCCCTGAAGATGCCCACGTCCTAATTCCCAGAAACCGTGGATACGTCACATTACAGGCCCCAGGAACTCTGCGCAGGTGCTTACGTAAGGACCTGGCGATGGGGAGATGATTGTGGGTAATCTGGGGAGGGGTCGGATGCAATCACCGTGGCCCCCAAAAGAGAAGCAGTGAAGGTGCAGTGTTGCCGGCTTTGAAGAGGGATGGAGTGTCCAGGTGCCGAGAAGTGGGCGCTCACCCAGGGAGACCAGTGTTGGACCCTGGGCTCCAGAGCTGCAGGGTAGCACGTGGTGTCTTTGGAGGCCACGGACACTGTCAATCTGTCACAGTGGCAACAGAAACTGCCACCGAGGGTTTGGAGGAGATGGGTCCTCAGTCTGAGCCAGGGTGCCAGCAACGGAGAGGAAGGGATTCCCCGGCCATGGGGCAGTGAGGAGACAGCACAGGTCGGATTTGGGATGAGCCTGGCTAGGAATGGAGGATGAGGAAAGAGAGAAAGAATGGGGTGGGGGGACTCCCGGGTTCATCGGGTGATGAGGGGGGGAAGGAGAAGGCAGTTTGGGGGGCAGAGCAGGGCGAGGGGATGGGGAGAGACGGCCTTAGACCGATTGAGTGGGCGCTCCTTTGAGACTTCCGGGAAAACGGGTGGTTTGATGCAGAAACACGACCTTCGAGGGGCGGGGGGAGCTTCGGAACGGAGTTTGGAGTCTTGAGCCTGCGGGTGACGGCTGATTGCAAAGCGCAGACCGTCTGGAGGGAGGGAGGCGGCAGGAGCTGAGGTGCAATACCCAAGAAGAAATGCCCAGACGTAGTGATTTCTGGCGAGTCAGCGTGGCTTATTTAACTCCTCTTTTCCTCTGGGGACTGAGGACCCTTTTGTCCGCCTCAGCAGTGAAGGGGAGAGGCTTCTCCAGAAGCTGCTGCCTGTCGTTTCCTGTGCTACCCATGAGGAAGGGCCCATCCCCTTGGAGATGGGCTGTCCAAGGGGTCTCTTTCATCTTTAACCTGAGGGTGCAGGTGCGGACCATTCCCCTCGCCATCTCCGCAGCGGTGCTGAAGAACGAGCGTCCACACAGCAGCTACAAGAGCCTTTCATAACGACACCAGACAGTTGTCCTCTTTGCTGTCTGACCTTTCCGTTTGACCTTGGCTTCTGTAGCATCAGTGTCTACAAGCTTGGGTCCACCATGGCTGTGTGGGTGCTTGGTCAGGGTGCCACCCTTCAGGGGTCACTGACCCCCGGGGTCCCAGAGCCAAGGCTGAAGAACGGGCTCTTCCACATCCCCTGTGTCCCGGGACGTCCCCGCTGCGGGAGGAGAAGAGCCGAAATGCTCCAATGGCAGGTTCGTGCTGCTATCTCACAGTGTAACGGGCTAGTTCCCCGACTGTACTTGGGTTCTGTTTATGTTTTGTACCGATAGGGTTACTACCCAACACAGGGGTCCACGCTCCCTTTGTTGACTCCCATGTTGTTGGACTGGGCCCCCCACCCAGTTTGCCTGCGTCATTTTGGGTGCTTCGCACTGTCCGGTGCCGTGGGCTCCAAACTGATGTGAAAAATCCCCTTTTAGAAACTCTAAGAATTCACATGATCACACCGGAAACAATGATAAAATGACTTATTTTTGTACTTTAAAATGTATTACCTAAAATTTCACACTGAATAGACTGGAAAGCAATTCTGAAAGTAGTATTCTAATAAAAGTACAAGTAAAATAAACCTCCCAACTGAATTATTTCCTGATGCAAAGACACCGAAAATGCATAGGTGGGAACCCAAGGTGTCCTGTCCCCTTTAACCAGGGGTGGGGGGACCACAGCTTTATAAGGGAAGTGTTCATCTCTCAGGTAGAAAATGCAAAACTGTCGATATCACCTGTGGTGCTCATCAGGCAGAAAAATTCCTGCCTGCACTTCCGTTCTTAGAGGGTTTGTTTCCATCTGAAGATTAAAATAATAAAAATCAACCTTTTCTCATAACAGAAAGTTTCTCCCCAACATTTAAATACAAACAGAAAATATTCTATACGGAAATTTGTCCACACATATTGCAAATGGTTCCCATTTTCCTTTATTGCCCCCTAACGAGTCATCGAGACTCATAATTAGCTCACGAGACTGCGGAAGGCTGGCTCTGCCCCGGAGCGGCCAAGTGCACTTCTGGACCAGCCCCTTCCCTTCCGGAGCTCACCAGGGTCACTGCGTGGGGTGGGGGCGGGGGCGGGGACGCTGTGGCAGGTGCTGCGAAGGAGACTGTGACCCCTGCCTTGAACGCACAGTTTAGGGGTGTCATAGACAACACGGAGATATGGAGGGAAGCTTTTCCACATCATGCCGCCGAGGTCAGTCAGTTAGAAGCGGCGTTCGACGCCTTCTGCCGCGGCTGTACGCTGCTGGGTGCGCAGCTGGGCTTGGGCGTCGATGTCCATGGTCCTGACGCTCACCCTGGGGGTCCTGGCAGGAGGGGAAGGGCGGGGGGTGGACCAAGAACGCTGTGTGCCCGCAGCCATGGTCAGGGCCTTTCCTGCGTTCTAGGCCCTTGTTCTGGTCCAATGAGTGTGGAAGGGAACAGAGTTTTTCCACCGGAAGCTGCCCTTAGGGATACTGATTTTAAGCTGGTTATTAAGAAACAAATGACTAAGAAAGAATGTTTGGCCCTCCCCCTTTCCTTTCCAAGAGACTCAGGCAGAGAAACCTGCTCCAGGAAGGGGGTCGTGGGTGCGGCCTTGGCCTCCTCTGAATTCAGGGTGGGCGGCAGGAGGGCTTCGGGCAGGGGCCTGTCCTCCGGACACCCCGGGCCCCTGGTTTCCGAGCGGCCCCGCAGGGCTCCGCCTGCCCCGTGTGAGCCGCCCACTCTCACGTCTGACATCTAAGACCCCATCCGCCCCCTCCTTTTCTCCTTTGTCCAAAATGGTATATAAATATTCCAATGTTGTCACGTTGTCTTTGTAATTTTCATGCCGTGTGAACTGCCCGTGCGCAGGTACTAAAATTTGAGTTTCTCCTGTTAATCTGTCTCTGTTAATTTGACCAGAAGAACTTAGACGGCAGAGCAAAACATACTAATTTTGTTTTAGCCTCACAGTGTGAAAGGGAAATGGGAATTTCGGAGGGATCTGGATGAGCCGCAGGCCCGGGACCGGCGCTCTCGGCGTCCTGAGCTCTTCGGCTCCGATTCCCGTGCGTGCGCTGTGAGCTCCGGACGCACTCCCCCAGCGACGCCCCGCCCCCACCGTACGTGCAGGAGGAGGGGCCTCAGGGAGCGCCCGTCCTTCTTCCCCAAACGCAGACAGGGAAACCACAAAGGCGTTGGCTTTCACGAATAGCTGCTCACTGACGCAAAACGTTATTTCCTCTTTTCTTTAACTAATTACATAAAGAGGAAATAATACTTGAACACTTCATAAGCTTAAATTTACAGTGACTGTTTCACTTAATTAAAACAGGTAATTGAGAAAAACCATCGGTGGTTGCTGAAACCTCCGATGACGATGAGCATCGCCCCTCCTCCAACTGGTCATCCGCGGGGAGCTCCGCCCACGGCGGGAAAGCGGCCTCGTGAGTGGCCCTATGACCAGCCGCTGGCACTACACCAAACCAACCAGAATTCAAGTGTAAAGGAAAACTGTGAATTTCAGAGGAAATTTTTAGGGGCAGATGGTAAGTGTTCAAAAGTATAAATATGACTTTTTAACCATTTATGGGGAAGAATATTGTTATATAATGTATCTGTAAATTTCTAACACTAATTTCATTTCACATTCATGCTGGAAATACAGTTTTGATACTATTTAAGTTCAATTAGAAAATTAAGTTTAGGCATATCACTTTCCTTGGACCCACGTATACATTTTAGTGGGTAAGCTCAAGTTTTATCCATAACTTTCAAAGTAAAGTCATTTATGTGACTGAATTCATGCTTACTGATGTTGATTTATTAATAAATTTGTGCTTAAAAATTTAAAATGTATATTTATTGATTTTAGAGAGAGTGGGAGAGGCGGGGGGAGACAGAGAGAGAGAGAGAGAGACATTGATTCCCTGCCTCCTGTATGTGCCCCAACCAGAGATGGAACATGCAACCTAGGAATGTTCCTTGACTGGGAATCGAACCCACAACATTTTGGTGCATGGGACAACACTCCAACCCACTGGCACGCCCAGCCAGGGCCTGACACTGATTTAAACAAAGGTGAGGGAATTCCCTCTGGAATAAGTGAGTCGTACTTCTTGTACATTTTCCTATCTAGGACAAATAAGATGGTGCCTCTCTGAAATCCTACGCACGGCCGTGCAGACCCATGCCAATTTGCAGGAACACCGGAGAAAAACACACCCTTCGCAGGCTTATTTGTTCAGTGGGAGGCTGTCTTTTTCAGGCCTGGAACAAAACCCTGCGGGTAAGGCTTTGAACATATGCAGCTTTCATTATGTGTGTTGGAGGGGAGGGGAGGCGGCATACCATCCCACACTGTGGGATTCTCTGTCACACTTTCTCCTCAGGAACACATTAAAAAAACATAAGATTTAAACAACAGCCTAAAGAGCAAGGAATTAAAACAACAACAACAGAAAACCCAGTACCACAATGTTTCATTCTAGTGGAGTAGAATGGTGTTGCTTCAGCTCTGCCAAACAAGTCTTTAAGATAAAGATTCTTTTTATTTCTTTTGCAAATAAGCATCCAAAATATTTATCAGATTGCAGTGATGTTAAAACAATTGAGCATTTTTCAGTGTTCATGTCTTTGATGGGATGCAGAAATTTAAACTATTCATGTATTATTTACTTAAGTTTGCACATAGAAAACAAAACAATGTGGTCAAATATCAAATCAGAGGTTTTTCCTTTAAAATCATTATTTTAAGAGAATATCTGAAATTGGATTTTAAAGTTTCAGGGCAGAACAAACCCCCTAAACCAATAATGATATAATCAAACCCAGTACAAAAACAATTATCCTTTGCCCTAAAAATTATCCTTGTGATTTCTATTAAATTTATAATGAAAACATTTTAGTTCAGCCAATATTTATTTATCCCCACTGCACGCCTTTTGCTGAGCTAGGAGATCTGCAGATAGATGAGTCCGGGTCCCAACAGCGAGGGAGGCCCCCACGCGGCGGCAGCCGGGACACTGCTGGTCCGACATGCTGGGTCCCAGCCAGGCCCCACGTGCTGGGAGGGGCACAGAGGGAACAAATAACATGGCTGGTTTCCCCACCTCGGGGAGCAGAACAGTCCCCGAAGAAGCTGCCATTGACTTGACCTTGAAGTAGAAGAGAGAGGGGACAAGAGGGAGGATACTCCTGGCAGAGAAGACAAGGAAAGAGGGACAGCGAGCTCTGGGAAGGCCAGTCTGATGGTCGGCGATGTGAGCCGGGAGTCCTCCTAAGCTTTGGCCACAGTGACGATGGTGACTGTTAGCCAAGCTCTGACTCAGCGCCTGTCCTCAGGGCATGGCAGAGGTCAACTTAACCCTCCCGACAGCCCTATGAGGCAGGTGCTGTTATTGCCCCATGGCATAGGAGGTAAACTGAGGCACAGAGAGACATGCGTAGCACGCCCAGTGTAACCAAGGAGAGGAGGGCTTCCCACACCTGCAGCTCAGTGGGCTGGTCTGGGAGTCCGAATGCTTTCCAGGACATGGTCGCTCTGGGGGTCGAGGGCTGGGGTGGGGACAGGGACAGAAAGGCCCGCAGCAGAAACACCAGTCAGGAAGCTATTGAGATAGGGTGGACACTATGAGGGACCAAACTGAGGCACGGCGAGAAGAGACTTGGGGAAGAATGAAAAAATGTAAATTTAAAATTCTGCAATCAGCAGAGAGTGGGGAGTCCCAGGGACAGGGGTTCCAGGTGGCCCTGCATCTTTCGGAGAATGGTGCCGAGTTTTCTGGAAACATCAGGGTCCAGGGGAGAACACGCGAGAGGAAACACTTCTGGGCAGATGCCCCGGGCCGGCCGCGGCTGGACACCGTCCCTTCCTGGCTGAGCCCATCCGCAGTGCACGGTTTCCTTGGCAGTGCCTGGCAGTTGTCACCATGACTTTGGACACCTTTTTCCCAGCCATACGCTCTTGGAGACGTTCATTCACGTCTCCCAGAGCGCCGTGCGCACCCACTGGTGGGTGCACCCACAGCCAGCTCCAGGGCAGCGCCGGGCCTGTTTTCTCTCTCCCGGTGGCACAGGGGCCTCCTGCGACACCCACACGGGCAGACAGAACCAGCGAGAGCACAAAATACGTTTGGGGCCTGTGACTGCCTGCCCTTCCGTGTCCTGCACGGCCTTCAGCGCTTGGCTCACCACAAACAACACGCAAAGCCGAAACCGGACAGAAAGTGGGGAGTTGGAGGGGACGTGACCGTGCAGCACAGAAAAGCTGCATCGCTCGAATGCGTTCTTCACGTTCTGAGTACTGAAGTCCTGTATTGAACTGTTGGGTACGCTGCCATCTGAACTTTCCAGAGAACGCGTGGATTTTGAGGTGCTGTTGCCCTGATCGCTCAGTAAGCAGAGTGCCAAAAAGAGAAGCGGGGTGAGCTCAGATACAACTTTTTGGCGGGAAAACATTTTCTTCATGGGATCTTGCGTGATTTAAATCACGCAGGTTATACTGTGCCCGGGATAATGCTTTGTGATGGAAATTTTTCACTGGATCTGTCCCTTAATATATCAAATTTAAATTGACTGCATAATCAAAACATTTTTAAAATATTCATAATGTGCATGATATATAGCAGGTCCTATGCTAAGCACAATGGGAGGGTATGTGGGGATGGGGAGCAAGTGTTCCCCAAATTTGCCACCTGACATGCAGATGATTCTGCACTGAAATTGATTAAAGCCCAACAAACCGAGAAGAGTTTTTTACTTCTCCTTTTCCTTAAAGAGCTTCCGTAGAAAGACCTGCTTCAGGAAGGGAACCTTGGGGCACAGTCCCCTGCAGCATCCCTCAGGAAGCCTCCAAGCATCTGGACTACACGCCCCGGGTCCCCTGGTTTCCGAGGCCCCGCAGGGCTCCGCCTGCCCTGTGTGTGCGGCTCTCCCTCCGCTACCTGTGAGCCGCCCCCTCTCACTCCCCCGCCTCCTTTTCTCCTTCGTCCAAAATGTCGCATATACCCCACGTTGTCTTTGGAATTTTCATGCATGTGGATTTTCTCCTGGTAATCTGTCCCTTCCTTTGATTATTAGCTCAGCTGGAAATCAGAAGGTGGGTGGAAAAGTCTTATTCCTTTTAGCACCCAGGGATACAAGTGTGTTTATGTACTATAGTAAGCAGTGCACCTGATTGCAATGCTCAGGGTCCTCCCTGTTCTTTGGATCTTAAACACTCACAAATCTGGGCCTGGGACTGTGTTGAGTTCAGTGTGTGAATTTGCATCAGACACAGATACTGAACCTACGGGCTAATGAAGGCAGACACAAGATTCTCCAGTAACCACCGTGGGGGTTGCGACTGAGCTTCTTAAGGGATATCCAGCTACCTGGAAGGGCGTCCACAAGAGGGTTAATTACATTCTCTGGGCTGACAGGACAGAAAGGGATGAACAATTTAGAGGCATGGCTGAGAGTCAATCAATGCCCACATGCTGTAGTTTAATCATGTGCAAGGTGGCTTAATATTGTCTGCATTTTCTGAGGAGCATTGAGAATGAATGGGATGCTGTGTGCAAAGCAATTAGAGATGCTTGGACAAAAGCCACTAGGAGAAAAATCCATGCGCATCATTGCTGAAGAGGCATCTTAAAAACAGGTTAGTTTGCGAGGCAGAATGGAAGAGCAGATTGGACTTGAAAGACATCTCAGGCCCTTTGTTGCACGAGGCGGAGCACCTTATATAAACAGAAACCATCTGGGATCCCCGTTAGGAGAAGCTACTGGACAGAGACGGATGGGGTTCGGCCATCTGATGCACCTGTGACAGGAAGAAATGGCGATCTGACAGGATGGGGCAAAAACATGACATGCAATTACCAGGATTTTCTAGAAGAACTTAGAGATTTTCCTTTCTGTCACACAATATGTTACACATATGGCAAGTTTCTTAGCTTGATAAAACATCTACAAGTAGAGAACTTGGAGACAGATGGGAGTTTCACGACTTTGCTTATTAATTTCCATGCCATTGGACTGAAGAATTCACAGTTCGGATGATCGGCTCCATCTCTGCTTCGGGAGGCCAGCAAAACGCACCCAGGTGAACGACCCAGGGTGAGAGTGGACGCCTCGCAGCTGCCTTGGGTAACTGACACTCTCCTGAAATCAGGAGATGGTGGTGAAGACCAGGTCTGGGGGTTCCCGGTACACAGACCAGGCTGCAGACGGCGCCTCCTGCTCACTGACAGGTTCTGTGCACACAGACATGGATGAGGAAGAGGAGGGGGAAGAGACAGAAGAATGATGCCTGGGTGTGGAGGGTTCTCCGACTTCCCAGGAATGTCAGAGGATCTGCCTGTTTGTAGAGTTGGAGAATTAACAGTAGGGAGAAGACAGCAGTAGAAGAAACAGCAAAATATTAGTGTCATTTATGTGAAAGAGAAATTCAGTAATTTTATGGTTTTTACCACCAGAGAACTAATGCATGTTGCAAAGGTGACATTAATAAGTGCTGGGAATGACCCTGCCTGGTTTCAGAAGCTGTAACCCCCCCATGACTAAGGCTGGGTAAAAAGACCTTGGGACCAAAAGCTACTAAGGAGACAAAGCTTATCCTCCTGGAGGGGCGCAGCCTCTGCCCCCTTTACTTCACTGTGCTTGGCCCTGGGCGAATGACTGGTTAGCCAATGATGGGTAAGATTCCTCAAGGAAGGGACGACCTAAGACAGGCATGGTCATGAAGGGGCCATCAGGGAAGGACTTAGGGGACTATGGAAAAGGGGTGATGGACCCTCACCCCTCGGCTTTTCAAGAGCCTGAGTCCTCATTCTGTCTGCAAGAAGTCTCCTAATCTCTTGGCTGCCTTACTTCCCCCGCCTGACTTAAGCCCCAAACAATGCTGGAGGGCGGAGCAGCCCTGTGCAGGAATGGGGCGTTCGGGAGGATCGGGCCTAAGAAAGAATGCATAAAATCCTGTGAAACCTGCTTTGCTAAGAATGCCCTCAATTTAAATGATAAGGGTCCAAGCATAAAATGAGTTTGTTTCCCAAAGTTTTATAGCCCTTTAGTTAACTGACCCTGACTCAGAATAAGCCCTCATAGTTCTTTGAATGTTATCTATTATTTGATCCTTACTGCCTGAAATGATTGATGAGATTTACATATATGCCCTATATTCCTATGCCAATTACACACAAGAAAAACCCATTGAGGAACAGCCTCAAGGCCCTCCTCCTCCGGGAGACTGGCCATCTTTCCTCCCCAAGCAGATCATGTCTTGGCAGACTTATTCTCAACCACGATGGCCGGGGGTGGAGTGGTGGCAGCTGCTGGACAAAGATCCCCCACAAGTAAGTGACAACAGAGCTCCATCTGCCCCCTTTCTCCACCATCTCAGCCATCACAGGACCAGCTCCCCTGCCCCATCTGCAGGCCAGGCCAGCCTCTCCTGACACAGCACCCACAGGCGGGCTGGGGGCTTGCAGGTAAGTGGCCTTGAACAGAAAACAAAACTCAGCAATCCTGGATGGCCTCCCCGCCACGCCGGGCTGCTTGCCTGCTCGCCCCGGTCACGTTCTTCCTGCATCTCTCGCAAGAGCATTCCAATTCTTCTCGGGAGTGTGCTTCGGAGGACGGATGGATGGAAGGACCCTTCAAGGAAGGGTCTCGACTCCAGCCCCAGGGACACTTTATGCTCTGTACTGGGGCCGTCCTGCCCACGGTGGGTGGTTAGCCCCACACTGTCTCCCCGGCTCACTGTGGTGACCAAAAATGTCTCCAGACGTTTCACATGTCCCTGGGAGGGAAAACCACTCCCAGCTGAAAACCAAGGCTCTAGAGAGGACAGGAAAAGGTGCTCTGATGCAGCAAAGAGCAGTGAAGCTCGGGGTCCAGGGCAGAGATCTGGGGGTTTATCATCAGTGGTCGTGCAGACAGAATTGCGGACGGCACCGCCAAGACTGGTAAAGCGGGCAACAATGCTGCCGCCATCCCTGGCATCAGGGGATGCTCCTTTTGGCTCGAGAATCACGTGCTGGTAGAGGACGGGGCAAAAGTAGGTTTACAGTTGTGAGTATGCGAAACAGAGTTTATTCTTGTTATTTAGTTATTATTGTATTATTTTTCCATACAAACTGTAAACCTACTTTGCTCCACCCTGCATTATAAACAAAGTTATGCTAATGATTTGGTGATTAATTCAAAGGAACAATCTACTAGAAAAATAGGTAACTGGTGCCCCTGTTCCAACTCTGAGCTTCACTGCTGGGGAAGCTGCATCTCAGAGATTTTGAGCTCTGTGAGCATGGTTCCCCCAACCTTCCGTGAGAGACAGTTGGTGAAGTGAAAGGAACCCAGAACCTGCAGTCTGAAGGCCTGGGTTTGAGACCATTCTTGATCACTTTCACTGTATGTTCTGGAACAAATCTTTCAACTGTTCCAAGACTCAGTTTTCTAATCTAACTAGAGATTATGTGTTTTTCACATATATATTGTATATATTCACATATACATTATATAAAAATTGTGCATGAAAAACACACAGCAGATATATATTATATATTATATGTATTACTGAAATGATATATGATAGTAATATACGAAGCCTGTCCAGAAAAAGTCCAGCCATTGTTAATATAACGAGAATGGTTTGCACGACATCGCTGTAACCTGGCAGCCAAGGAGAGTGGACTGGAATGCGCATGTGTGAACAATGATGACTTCACTGTACTAGTCTGTACTAGTCAGTGGGGACAGTAGATGAGATTGAGTGAGCATGTGCACTGTGTGGCTGTCACATTCAAAATGACTGAGCGAATAGAGCAACAAATCTGCATCGAATTTTGCATTAAGCTTGAACATCCCTGCAAGGAAGCTCTTCAGATGATTCATAAGGCTGCGGCTATGGGCAGCTGGTGATTGGCAGCTTCATCACCACAATGTGCCCACTCATGCATCATGTCTTGTGCAGGGTTCCTGGTGAAACCTCAAATCACCCAGGTGACTCAGTCCCACCACAGCCCAGATTTGGTGCCCTGGGACTTCTGGCTTTTCCCAAAACTAAACCGTCTCTGAAAGGGAGGAGATTTCAGACTGTCAAAGAGATTCAGGAAAATATGATGGGGCAGCTGATGGCAATTGGGAGAACTGTGTAGGGTCCTAAGGTGCCTACTTTGAAGGGGACTGAGGTGCCATTGTCCTGTGCACAGTGTTTCTTGTATCTTGTATCTTCCCCAATAAATGTCTCTACTTTTCATAGAACATGGCTAGAGGCCTTCTGGATGTATAATAGCCTCTAAATATAAATACATATATTTATGATGAAATGTCTGCTTCACCCCTTTTACTTCTATCACTGCGTTTGTGCCCTTTTTTCTCTGCTCAGTCATAGTGAATGTTTCTTAATTTATTACCCATTTCAAAGAACAGGTTTAGTTTTGCAGAGATTTTCTCCTGTTCCTTCCATACCCAATTCACTAATATTTCCTCTTTTATGTATTTCCTTTCTATTTTTTTTCAGGATTACTCTAGTCTTTTTCTGATTCCTAAATTGAATAGTTTACATTTATTTTCAAGCTCTTTAGCTTTAGTTTATGAACTACAAATTTCTTTAAAACACTATTCTTTTAGTTATAGTATGCATAGAGAATATGGTTTGAATAATATGGACTCTTGGGAATTTGTTGAGACTTCAATATTCTTCATGATCAATTTTTTAAATGCTCTGTCAATGCTACAAAAGAGTGTATACTCTCTTTTGGGTGCAGAGTTCAGATCTATATGGTAACACCTGCCTGTTAATTTTGTTGCTTAAAATTTGTTTCTCAATAATTTTGTCTATTCGATCTATTAGTATCTGTTGGTTTGTTAGAAGTAGGACCTCCCACTTTATGGATGTGCCATATTTTCTTGTAATTCTGCTTAAGTTTTGCTTTATTTATTATATATTGTATGGCGAGGTCAATACAAAATCATAATTTTAATGGCATTTTGGTGGGTTTTGCTTTTTATTATCACATGATAGCCTCCCCCCTGTTGATTTTTTTGGACTGATATTATCATTGCTTTCTTCAGCTTAGTATCAACACTTTCCTAGAGCACATGTTTTCCTTCTCCCTTTTTCCTAAGTCTTTCAGCATGTTTTTATGTATGGGAAGCCCAGATTCAGCATTTTCATGCTCTTCCGAATAAAGCAAAGCTTTAGCTGAGGATGAAAGCCTGTTCTAGTATCTGGCCACTGCTGCCCGGAGCGTTGGCGGGCTTCTGCAGAAGCAGCCAACAGTTAGCAAGCCTTGCTGACAGCCGGCCAGGCTGGGGACCCGCCACTCTTTTTGGTGTCCCGGTCTCAGATCTGGGTCCATTCTTCTTGCTGATGTACTTCCTTTAGGAGGAATTTTACTTGGAGTTGAGTAGAACTGGTAAACTCTCTTGATCTTTGGATGCCTGAAGCAGTCTTTTGAGTCACTCTTGAGCTATATGTTGGTTGTACAAAATTTTAGGTTGTTGGTTTTATTATTATTATTTCTTTAGCACTTTCGAGGTATCGAACCTCCGTCTTGAACTTCTTACCGCCGATCAGTCCGCGCTCAGCCAGCCGCAGCCGCGTGCACTCTGTCTTCCCTCTCCGGAAACCTGACGCTCCTCCTTCAAAGCTCTCTATCTCGTCCCCATGTGTCTGGGGCGCTCGCAGTCACTCTTTCCCGATTCGGGATACGGTTCCAACTTGAGTAACAGCTGTCGACTCACTAATTCTCTAATGCGCTAGCTGAGAATGCACCACCTTTCTGAAGTCTTGCATTTTGTTCAACCAAAATTTATAATTCGTTCCTCTTTCTATTCAACTACTCTTGTTTCGGCTTTTCTAGCCTTCAAAGAAACTACCTTCCTTTTAACTTTTACGTGATTATCGAGTATTTCTTCGTCCATCCGGAATGTGCTCACTTCAGTCCCTCACACTCTGCCATACAGATTTTGTCTAACCTGGAACGTCTGCATGTTCTGCTTGGGCGTCGTTCCGGCACTGATCTCTCCGTGCTCTTGCTTGCAGGCTTCTGGTGAGTGGGCAGGCTTTCCCGCTCGTCACTTTCTCTCAGTCTGAGCTCCCTCTTCCCGTGCAGCTGGGGGCTGCCGCTGCCCACCTCCTCCGGCCCCGTCCCGCATCGGGCTACAGTGGCAAGTGGATGTGGCCTCATGCGTTTCTGAGCCTTGGAAGACTCCGGGCCAGGGTCTAGCTCCGAGCATTCTGCCCGGTCTGCACAGACGGGGTCTCAGGCCTGTGCCTTCAGAACCACTCACTGCCTGGGATTTCCATTCTGTTTCTGCTGGGCGGAGATAAGATGTTACCTGGTCTCTGAGCACAGAGCCGACCTCTTGAATCCTCTCCTCACAGGTTATCTGTCACTGCCGTGTCCTCAGGGCCTCGCACGCATTTGTGTCCAGCGGGGTGTCGATGGCAGAGCCGCCATGGTAAGAGCTGATAAAGCGTCTGAGAGCAGTGCTGACGGGCCCCAAAGGGCGTGACTAGCCCACGTTGGCTCGGTTGGGGAAGATTTTGAGGGGCAGAGAGAATGGAGTTGGTCCTGGCAGGACAGACAGCATTTGGACAGGCAACGAGGGAGGGGCAGGGGCTGCAGACCGAGCAACCAGGAGGAGTCACGGAGGAGAAAAGAGGAAGTCTAGGTTGATGGACTAGTTGGCAAACGAATCAGGTTGGAGTAGAAGATCTGTGGAGAAGTTAATAAAAGGTAAGTTTGGGAACATGTTTGGGCCGGATGATGGATGTTCCGGATTTCCAGACTAAGAGATTTAGACTGAAAATGAGAGATACTAAAAGTTTTGCCCACAGAAACAGAGCCAATAGCTGTTATTGACTGAAATCTTATTTTTTGTGAAGCACGGGGCAAATGCTTTATGTCAATTACCTCACGTAAGCCTCAAGCAACCCTATGAAATCAGCACTATTATTACACACATTTGATAAGGAAACAGAATTTAGAGAGATTACATCATGGGCCTGCAGTCACTCAGACAGGGTAACAAGCTGAAGAAGGGTCTGTCTGAGTGAGACATGCCAGACCCTGGCTCCGGAGCAAGAAAGGTTACCTTATAGGGAGAAGGGTCTTTGAAAACGTCATGAAGTTAAATGTGTGACAAGGGGCGATTACCCTGCATGATCCCGTGGGCTTTAGATCCACCCGCAGGGTGCTCATCAGAGAGAGGCGGAGAGGGATGGGAGACACACTGGGGAGGGGCGGAGGCGTGAACTCAGGCTGCAGAGGCGCTGCCATGAGCCCAGGGTGCTGGCGGCCACCAGGAGCCGGACACGGGGGCAGGGCCCTGCTGGCAACCTGACTTGGCCCAGCGGACTGATGCGGAGCTTCCGTCCGGCAGCACGGCGCGGCAAGAAAACATTCTGCGGTTTCAAGCTACCAGGGGTGTGATCCTTTGCGTTGGCACCTGCAGGACGGCAACGCAGGCAGTTTCAGGGAGAGTCGGGACACAGCCGATCCCCGTGACTCTGGACTCGTGTTTTCACCCGTGCTCTAGGAATAAAACACGGACTGTGGGTGATCAGCCTGCAAACGGCGCACGGAATCGAGACAAAGCCAGAGCTGGGAGACTATACCAGTCACCCAGGTGCAGCTGAGGATTTGAACTATAATCAATGTTTCAGCTAAGTTTTCACTCAGTGGTACAGTTAACAGGGAGGGATTAGAAAAAATCCCTCCCTGTTAATTACATGCTCCAGTGTTAATTACATGCCTGGGAGATGGCTCACAGTACTGCAAACTGTTTTATTTGGGGTAGAATTGTCAG
Organism: Anoura caudifer; assembly: GCA_004027475.1. NCBI lineage: Eukaryota > Metazoa > Chordata > Mammalia > Chiroptera > Phyllostomidae > Anoura > Anoura caudifer. The sequence goes on along the minus strand of PVKU01000375.1, from coordinate 392,817 downwards.
ATATTCATCCATGGTTGTAAATGGACGGTTTCCACGTATTCTTCAGAAGCCCATCTGTGACCTTTTGAATCCAAACTGAGGTGTTAAAGAAGATAATATTTAAATTGCTGTATAATTCAGGTAAGTATCACGAACCATTTATAATATGTAAATATAAAAAAATTACTGTCAAATTGATGGCTGGCATGCAGTTTAAGTTTGCAGTGTTTGGTGCTTGGATATGCTAATTCCGCAGGCTTTCCCCGCGAGCTTTCTGCCTCCCTCCTCTGTGCAGCTGCTCTGGGCATGCGGCCTCTGCATGGGGCCTGGAGGCAGCGAGGTCTGGGCCCTGAGGCTGGAAAAGTCATTTCAACTGAGCCACGGTTTCCTCACCTATCAAACGCACAATACAGTGCACCTCTCGGGTGATGGTGAGAAGTATGTGATTGTCTGTGCAGGACCTGCTCGGGGCCCGGTTCCCGTGTAGCAGGGTCCCTGCTTGGGGCCTGGTTCCCGTGTAGCAGGGTCCCTGCTTGGGGCCTGGTTCCCGTGTAGCAGGGTCCCTGCACCATGCAGCCAGGTGCCAGGCATGGGTCCAGGCTGTCATTTACCAGCGGTCTCTCCAGCTGCAAAGCTTGTTCCTGCCTCTTGGGCTTGTTGGGGGGATTGAGTCTACTCATTCAAAGCATCTGGCACTTTGTGAGGCATTGTTAGCTATTACTGTTGTTATTATTTATAGCATGGCTGGATGGGGATGCACCCCTGACCCATGGTCCAGACCCTTTATCTAGAGGAGGAAGTGCGATGTCTGGGCCACATTCACGAAGGGGGGCTGCGTGGCGGCCAACGCACCTATTGCAGGTCATGGTCTGCGGCAAAATCCAAACCACCTCCAAAACCTGTGGGGGGTGGGGCACTGCAGAGACCGGGAGACCCACGAGGGAGGCATGAGCAGACACCGGGACACCGAGCTCCCTGAACGGCCGTGATATCCGAGGGGACGACAGACAGCTGCCTCATTTCTCACTTCGGAACGGTTGCCGGTTTCAAAGCCATCTCGCAATCACTTTGCTTATGTTCTCCAAATGCCAAAAGACTGCAAGTTCAAGGTGCCCTCCCTCCCCTCGCGTTCGGAAAGAAACAAGGTCAGAAACAGCAGCGCTGCTGCGGTTGTCTGTCTTCCGAGGGAGTGACGCCAAAGCCCTCGCATCCGAGGAATCTGATCGTCACAGCGCGGACTCTTTCTACACGGTTCACTTATTTAGAATGCATTTATATTAAAAAAAAATGGAAACATTTCCAATCTATTCCAGATATTTTAATTCAGCGCATATGATTTTCTTCAAAAGGTATCTCACTGAATAAATTATGCAAAATCAAGTGTATAGATTGGCATAAAGTGGATTTTACATTAGTTCATTCAGTAATCCCCAAGTTGGCGAAAAATCAGGGTATAGTACAACAGTTTTAGTTGTAACCATATAAATTGAAGATATGTTATAAAACAATCTAAGGATTACAGTAAACAGCAAAGTATTTTTAAAAAATGAATTCTAACCAAAGCTGTGCAAAACCTCTATAGAAAAAAAAAAGTTTAAACATAAACGAAGTACAAAAAGCACTAAATTAATAAGATGAGATTCATTTGTGGAGGGAAAAGTTCAATCCCTTAAGCACGTCAATTTCCCACACATTGGAATAAATTCGAAGAACTCTAAAAGATAACCCCAGCAAGGCTGTCCACGGATCCTGACCAGCTGGCCCTCAAGTGCAAGCGGAAGCCGGAAAGGTTGAGAACAGGCCAGACAATCCCGGAGGCGGCGGCGGCGGGGGTGGTGAACTGGCGGCGATGGATCGGGAGAGGCAGGAAGCACGCTGGGCAAAGGGGGACTCACAGGTGGCGGAGACCGCGGGACGAGTCAGCGAGCGGGGTAGGGACGGCACATGCAGCGAGTGTCCCCGGGACAAGCACCGTGCTGTCACACCATTCGGAAAAGCCCGACACGGACTGCGGATCCCAATGTGATGCTGGAACTCGCGTTGCGGAAGGAGCGGCAGCCTCCACACTTGCATCAAGTGACACGGGCCACCTCCAGACCAGGCCAAGGAAGCACGTCCGCCAGTCTCCTCCTCCAGCACATGGTTGGGATTATGAGGCCATGCAGAATGTGACAAAGTCACGACTAGCCGAGGTCCCTGCCAACTGCACAGACAGGAGTCCCTCTTTGTCCTCATGGTACCTGGACCCGCCTAGCACTGGCCCGCTCACCTGAAGAACTGATAAACCTGCTGTTTTGGAAGCCACTGAATTTTGGGGCCATGATCCGGTTTGGACCGCCCAGCTTAACTACGAACACACTCCCCAGCGTGGCCCTCGGACAAGGGCAGCCAGAAATTCCTCCCCCATCCCGGTCCCTTTTGCCCCCTGATCCTTCCCTCCCCCTGACCCTAGGACCCCGCCTTTCAAGTTCTATTTTCCTGGTGCACATCTGCCTGGTATGAAGTCCAACTCGAAGTGAAATAAAGCTTGCGCCCCCACTGCCAGCAACTGAGATGGATGTGAAACACCATTAAGAGTTACTCGGGCGCTTTTCTTCTGGACTTAACACACGCCAGTAGGAGCCCAGTGCAAGGTGTCAGTAGTGTGCAGGGGTGGGCAAGAGTCGGCTTACATCATACAAACCGCTCGGCGACAATGCAAGGACGCACTCCGTGTCTCCTGGACTCCCCGCTGGAAACCCCCGCTGCCCACCCCTGCAGAGCCCCTGCCCAGGCGATGTGGGGGCGGGTGGTGTCAGAAACCTCCGCTCTTCCTGGGTTTCCTCCTCACCTGCTTGTCATTTCCAGTGTCTCGATTCCCTCTCTAAGTGGGGGGGACCCATGTCACTGGATTACTGCCAGGCTGCTCACCCCGGGCACACACAAACCATGGGCCGGTTCCTGGGGGAAAGCGAGGAAGAAAGGACGACACTTCAGGGGTTTCACTTTAAATAGAAGTCGGGCACCAAATGGGGAAACTCATCCTCACTCACTTTAGAAATGGTGATTCTTGGCATTCAAATTCTTATTCTTTTCCTCATGAAAAGTCATTTCATTGCGCTAAGACTAGAAGGTTTGTTCTACTGTTTGAATAGGCGATTGATTAAAGTATTGATGAGCATATGCTAAGGAAAGCAACTATATAGCCATTTTTAATAAAACATACCCTTCCTGGATTCCTTGTAACAGACATAAATAAAACTAGCTATACTTGTGAAAACAGATTAAGCTTATTTTCATATTAAGTAAAATGAATCTTATTTTCAAGTCCACAGAGATTCAATGTCATTAGTGTATTAAAACGAATACACAGTGGAATAATATTATAATGTAATATATTACTTAATTTAACCAGACAAACCAAATCATGTCTTTCTAAAACAATATTACATGCAGCAGGAGCTGCATCTTAAAGGCCAGACAGTCCTCTGAATATGAGCCTTATTCTCTGTATCTCGGTTCTTCTACATTAAAACCGACTCAACCGTATTTAAAGAATAAACACAAAAACCGTACTGAACCGTGAGCTCACGGAGCGCATGACACGGTGGGGCCGATGCGGGGATGGAAGGGTTTCCACGCGGAAGAAGGTACGTAACGCAGATGCAGAAGTCCACACATCCAACTACACACTTCCAGTCTCACCAGATCCCGCACACTCCCCTGAGGGGGGCGAGAAGGGCACTCCCCTGAGGGAGGCGAGAAGGACGGGCCAGCTCTGACCCACAGTGCAGGACCCTGCCCCTCCACACCCGTCTCTCCGGTTCCTAGGGTGGCTGCAGAACAGCCCCACACGCGTGGCCCAAAGTGGAGGTGTCAGCCAGGCCACGTTCCCTCTGAAGGATCTAAGGGACGGCCTGTTTGGTGCCTCTCTCTGAATCCGGGTGTGGCTAGCGGGCCTCTGGGCTCCTTGGTTTACAGAGGCAGCACCCCGTCCCCGCCTCCATCTCCCTGTGGGCGTGGCTGTATCTGTGTGTCTTGCTGCTCACACCAGACTCAGGGCCCGCCCTCCTCCCGATGACCTCATCCTCACTAACTGTATCCACACAGCCCTGTTTCCAGACAAGGTCACTTGCAGAGACCCTTCGGGGAACGTGCATTTGGGAGGACCCTGTTCAACCAGTGCATCCCCGACAAGGCTTCCGGCCGGGTGAGGCCTCCCTTATTGCTCCCGACCGGGCACAGCCCCCACCGTGCACAGAGTGAAAGGCCAGTGGGACCCGAGTGGGAGAAACTGTGAAATCACCTAAATAAACATTTACATGATCACAGACAAGTCATCTGAGGCTTGGGAAGAAAAACAGTGGCGTTGGAGGGGCCTGTAAGGTGCTGGTTAAGAACTCGTTCGAGGAGCTGAGATGAAAACTGAGAGTATTCAAAGTAGAACGTCAGAAAAGAGAGGAAAGAAGGAACCAAAGTGACATAGGGAAAGGAAAATGGGCAAAAATTAACCACTGACTTCATCTTAAGGCGAAAAACAAGTTGGGCCTCGATGTCGGCCTGGAAAATGAGAGGAAGCCAAGTTTCCACTGGCAGACACAGCCGGGCTGGGCACCACGGCCAAGTTTGCCGGCTCTGCTGGGCCTCCCCTGCGCCCAGAGGCTGCGGAATGCGCCCGCCCTCCGACCCGGTGGCGCGCAGAGAATCAAAGGTGTGCACGGACCCAGGAACGTCGTGCTTGTAAAGCTACTCAAAGAACCCATTTTCCCCTTGCTCCCTAGCTCCTTGCCGAAGACGCCTCGCAGTCTGGCTTCTGCGTTTCTCCTTTCCCTTCCTGTGGCCCGTGAGGTCTGTGGGAGCCATGAGAGCCACACTGAGCGCTTTTGCTCCGTAAATTAATGCCTGCTCCAGACTGGTGATGAATCCTCTGTCTTTCTCTTTACTCCTTCATTTCTTGGAATAATCTACTCCTTTCAGGCTTTCTATCTTTTTCTTTTTTCCCCCAAGTGCTTCTGTAGTATTTAATATTTGCCAAGCACTGTGCTAAGCATTCTATAACCTGTGAGCAAACCCATGTGGTAGGCACTGTCACCCCCACTTCGTCGTGAAGGAAACAGAGGCACCCAGAGGCGGGGTCACCTTGACCAAGGACACACAGCATTTGCTCCTCCCTAAGACCCGGCAGCCACTGGGCAGGGAGCACTTGGTAACTCCGAATCACAAGGAAACAAGAAAAAGTCACAGCTTGGAAATGCAGCCACTGTTTAGGGTGAATAACACGTAAAGAATAGCAGCATTTCTGCCTGACTGGGAGATGGATTGGTACATACGCACCTTTGCTGCAGGAACAGCCTCACCTGCTGGCCCGGGGCACAGACACGCCACCTCTCGGCTGGAGTCCCAACAGACCTGGACACGTATGAGTGACAGTTTCCTGTGATGGAACTGTCTCCCAACCTGGCTCCCAAACTATTAACGTTATAATCTCAACACAGTGGTCCTCAGATTAGGGTGCACGTGAAGACCAGTTGGGGAACTCGAAGTGTGAACCCCAGACCCTCGCCCTCTGCTCCCCAGACCCCTAGTCCAGGAGCGGGGGCCCAGGGAAGCTCGCGCCGAAGTGGCTGCGGGGACCCCACGCTGCCTCTCCAAGGACCGCGTGCAGAAACGCCGTCAGAGCCTGAGCTACCAGGGCCATCTGCAGCTTTTAGGTGGTTTCCTCGATATTTTGAATTATTTTTAGAATATTTAGAATACTCTTACATTTAATATTAAATATGCATCATCTAGATTTCTCTTAAAATAACAGATGGTATGAGCTATCTATCAAATGTTATCATTGGGATTTTTAAATTATAAATTCTTTAAAAACGTCCTTAAAAGGTTATTACCTCTGAGCTCTGGCTGGTGAGGCTCAATGGGTTGAGTGAGGGCTGCAAACCAAAGGGCCACCGGTTCGATTCCCAGTCAGGGCACATGCCTGGGTTGTGGGCCAGGTCCCCAGTTGGGGGCCATGTGAGAGGCAACCACACATTGATGTTTCTCTCCCTCTCTTACTCCCTCCCTTCCCTTCTCTATAAAAATAAATAAATAAATAAAATCTTTAAAACAAAAGTTATTACATCTGAAAACTTGGCGGCAGGGACAAAAATAGCTTTCCATGAAGGAAATGTATCCAAAATCCATACTGAGCTGGGAATTTTCCCGCTAGTTATCAGTTTTGGGTGAGTTGCTCCACACACAACCTGTACACAGCTTTGGTGAAGCGACAGCCTGAGACCTTGTCTGCAGTCACTGTGATGGGATGTATCGCACACGAATCTTCCACAACTGACAGGAGCCACGTACACAATCTGCCAGGGGCTTAAAGCCTCAGAGCCCAAACGTCGCTGCATGAACCACGTTATACACCTTGCATGCATATAGCTCGAATTTTTAAGAAGCTCCGGCAGCGGGTGAGAGAAATGACAAAGGTGCCCTAAGTTCATGGCCCCGTGGTGGACATCGGTAATAGAGCCTATCAGTTCCGCTCACAGCACCGGACCTTAAGCAGCTGAACCGCAGCCACCGCGGCTGCCCAGGTGGAGGGCACTTGCGTTTCTCTTCCTGGTACAGGCATCAGCCTCCAGGTAATCATGTTCCTTCTTGCTCAGCTACTCCTGACTAGAACCAAATTATGATTCCTTGTGAGGGTGTTTAAACTCAATCTCCAGGTGCAGCCGAGGGCAATTTCTCAGCCCTGCTCCTTGCTGCAAAGACAGCCTAGATCAGTATTGTGGGAACCAAGCTGTGGCTTGAATTCCTCGGTTTTATTCGGTTTTAAGTGGCTTTTCCGGGTATCTAGAACCACCTCCAGATAATTTCACCGCCTTTGGAATTTTAAAACAATTACACCTTAAATGCAAACACCTTCTGGAAATTTGAAATGTCAAAGCTCTTTGGAAAACCGTGACCGATGGATGACCAAGGCGTAAAGGAAAAGTAACAAGGAGCAGCATGTGTTCCGTTTCCATGTCACGAGAGGGGTTAGAACAGCGAGCGTGGCATCAAAACGCAAGGGTTAGACACCGCCCCTCCGTTTGCAAATCATCAGCCGGCTCCACTCTGCATTCACAGACAGACAGGCTTTGTCACAGGCCCACGGAGCTCACGTGGCACTTGTAACCTGAACGACAAGACCGGCCACCAGAAGCCGTTCCTGTAAACTCTCGACAAGGGGCACCGATGCTCCCCTGGGCGGGGCCCCGTCTGTGGCTACTTCGGCGCCACGCCTGACCTAATTTCATGGCCACGGGAAATGAAACTGATACAAATCCACCCACGTGAGGGTGTACAGTGATAACGGGGCCTGAAGAGTCTTATTTATAACCACAACCATCCACAGAGGACCCGCTGCCTGCCGATGGTCCTGGGGACTTGGGGTGACACACTGACCACCTGTCCTCCACGGGGCTTAACGTCTGGGGGGGGGAGGACCCAGCCAGGCCCCTCTCTGCACAGAATACGAACTGACAGAAATACCAGTCAAAGCTAAGGTTGTTTTCTTGTTTGTTTTTGAATAAATGGCATAAAAAGGCTCAAGTGGTGCCAGGCTGGGGCAATCTGTTCTCTAAACTTCATAATTTGACAAAGTATCATAATTGAAAAACATTTGCCTGAAACATGATGCCTTCAGAGAAAGTATCTATTTTTCTTTCCATATCCCGCCAGAAAAAAGAGGCCAGTCAGAGCTGCGGAAAACACATTGCTGGGGCCGAATTTCACCGACTCGGTTGGCACGGTTTCCACGTTCTAATACAAAATGCCAGGCACCGGTGAAATTCTCAGTGTCGCACTGAACGTCGCTGATGCTGCCCAGTAAGTTCCCGGCCCCCTGGAGATGAAGAAGTGGAGGGGCGGGTGGGCAGGGGGTCAAGAGCGCGTGGTCCCCGGCCAGAGGCGGCACAGCCCGCTGGCGAGCGGTGGGCTCTCCTCCCTGCCTGGTGCCCGTGCCCGCCAGCAGCTCAGGGCTGGGAGACACGGCGGGCGGAGTCGGCACTGCAGGGCTGCAGGGCGGGCGGACTTTGGGCCACCCTCACTCCCTTCTCCCTTCTGTCTTTGCCTTGGTAATTGCCGGGGGTTCTTACTGAGCACGGTCTGAAAACGTCCCCGCGTAACAGGAGCGGTTTCTGGGAAGTGCTTTTAGTCTCACCCCGGCAGCGAGCAGCGCCCTTTCAGATTTGTTGCCCCTGTTTTACACACCATATTTTAATTTAATTGAGTACGAGCGGAAGAAAGGTGAAGCTTGTAACGGCGGGTGTCAGGGAGATCGGGAGAGTTACGGCGGCTGGGCCGAGCTGCATTTGCTCAGTGCCTTTCGTAAACGCCCTCGTAAATACTGGGGACAATCTCGGGGTCAGTGCTGTGTGAAAATGAAATGTCAGAGAAATTAGTTCTCTAAAAGGAGAAGTGGAAGGAGTCGTTGGGAGGAACGGAAGGCGCTCGGCGGACGGCCGTGCGGTGGTTCTGCGGCCCTGAGTCAAGGTCGACCCCTCCAGCCCAGGGTGTGAGGCCGGCCCTGGGGTAGGGAGACAGCGCTGCGTGCACACTGCTCGCCTGACCCTGCACGCCGCCGTGCATGGGCATCGGGCTCCGCGCAAGAGCCCCCCTGCCCCCGGCGTGGCATACTCTGACTCAAATAAAAGTCTCTCCCGCCCCAACCCCTGGCTCCCAAAGGCTGTTACTCAGTCTGTTCACACGAATGGCTCCCACGCTTTCTCTGGTTTGCACGTAAATGTTTTTGTACGTGCACACACACACACATGCATTGCCTATCGGATAAAAATGGAGTCACACTTCCATTCTTCCTTCCACGTGTATGTGCACACGTTTTCTCTCACAATGAACAGTGGGCCCCTTTCTGTGGCAGAACACACCTCTCATTTATAGAGCCGCACAGCCCCCATCCTCCTGGTGACAGACACGCAGCCTCCTCACGAATCTCTGCTATTCGATGACATCTTTGGGAGGGGCCCTGGGAGTTTAGGGGTTGAAGGTTGACGTACTGAAGAGGAACAGAAAGGGTTACGCTATCTTTCCACACATGGTGCTTTACCTTCTCACCCACCGTGAGCGAGAGTGTCTGTTTCTGGGAACTTCATGAAAACTACAGAGCATGTCTCAGTGGTGGCTTCAATGACCTTGTTAATCATGAGTGAAGTTGCCCATCTTGTCCTTGCTTTGACTGTTCTGCTTCCTCCCTGAATTGCTTCTTCTGTCAGGTTGCCTGTGTTTCACTGGCTTTTTAGGAGCTTTCTGCAATTTGAACCATTTGATCCCTTGTTCTTTTGTGTATTGAAATTATTTAGTCACATTTGTCACTTGCCCTAGAGCTCTACACTGGGCTGTTTTCGTTGCACCGAGTCTTCAGGGTTTACAGGGTCACACCTGCCCGTCTCTTCCTCAGAACCTCTCCAACTTTGGGCTACGGTTACAAACACCTTCCCCACCCTGACATTACTTTATGAAGTTATCTTGTATTTTCTTCTAGTACTTTTACAGTTTTACTATTTTACACTCAAATCTTTACTTGAAAAGTCTTTGAGGAGTTCTGAGAGGTACATATTCAAAATGGAGAGCAATTAATGCAATTGCATTTATTCAATAATTTAGACTTTTCCTGCTTTACAGAGTATTAGGTACTTTGGGATTTGTTTCTGAACTCCCGCTGTTTTCTACTGATTTATGTCAATTCCTACACTATTTTATTTAGATGAGAGCAAACACTTTCCTCTCCTCCTTTACATTTTGTGAGTATTTCTTCACTGTTTTTTTCTAAGAATATGATTCATGAGAATGTGCACTTCAGTGTAGGTAAAAGTTAGACGTCTACACAGTTTACAAGTTGCTCATAGGGGGCTCTGTCCGAGTGTGGGAACGATGGCTATTCTCCAGTTGTGGCCACGGCGTTGACCGTGGAGCCCACGCGGGCAGCAGGGGGCGCCTGGGATCGTCCCGCTTCTGGTGGCTCTGGGGTGGGACCCTGTTCCGGGGAAACTCTAAACTTCTTCAAAACTTCCTCAACCTCTTTTTGGAAGAGTTAAGAAAAATCAAATCATTTTATATTCAGTTACACTATGAACTATTAAATTAAGCCTTAAATAACCATCATTTCAAAGACTTACTAAAGATAGGATTTGCGGCCATTTCCACAAGAAGCCGGGCATCCATTCTGCAGTGAGAAAACTTTTGCTCTAATATATCCTTGAGAAGGGCCAGATTCAGTGCCTCTGTGTTCCCAACGTTGGTCTCCTTGCTAGAGAGCAGGGTTTTCCTCGAATCATGTCAACTGCTCTAGAGGATTAACTCACGCCTCGGATCCACGGTTGGACAGTTGGCTCGAGAATGTAGGACTTTTTACTGAAGACCCAACGGACAGGGTCTGAGATAATGGAATATGTTTTCTAACATCGTCTTTTACGCTAAGTACTTTGTCCTAATAAAAAAGCAAAGTTTTAATCAATTTTCAAACATCGGCCTATCTTCCCTCCCTTTTTCCACTTGCTATATTTCCAAAGATTTTTCTTTAAGAAAAGAAATACCACAGTTCATGCGTGATGAAGTCTGCCAACCAGCCAGGGTGAGAAACACAGTGTTGAGGCAAAGAAAATACTTGCACGCGTGCCGCCTCTTCCTTTCAGATGTCACCTGAGTGTTCCCAACGCACGGACCCCACGGTGAGGGCAGAGGCCCGTCGAAGTGCTCGCAGCGGACCCCCAAAGAGGGGAAAGCGGCGTCAGCAGAAGTGACCACTCTCGAAGCACCATCTTTCCCCAAGTGGCCTTCTGATTCTGCAGACACACAACCCCAAAAATCCCACGTAGAGTGAAATGGACGTTCAATGAAGTTACTACAAGCTCAGGGGGAGTTCCTGGAGCCCGAGGTGAGGTGGAGTTCACGCAGCAGGCGGTGGAGCTCAGCGTGGCAGGACCCTGCCCCCACCCACGGAGGGGGGGGGCGGCCGGAAGTGAGAGTCGCAGACAGAACTGTCAAACCCACAGTGGGGCCATCGCCCCGCGGCCCACGGAAGTCCTGAGCGGCGGGCACTCTCGCAGAGGCGTGGCCTCTGCTGACACGCCAGTACGAGGACCTGCGGGGTCTGGGAAGCTCACGCGAGTCCTCGGAGATGGGCAGGTGGGAGGCTGCGGCAGCGCGGTCTCGCCACGGGTGGGGCAGAAGGAGAAAACGACCCCTGTGTATGCCGTGCTTTCTGCATGGCAAAGCGTTGTGTTATACGGGGCCCTGCAGCCAAATAGGTGTCATTGCTACGCTTTGATGGACACGCTGAGGCTGACTCTGTGGTCAACACTGCACATTCCAGGTCTGTCCCACGTCCGGTGTGGGTGAGGGTAGTCATTTCTGAAATCTGTAGTGACAACGTTTTTATGTTGTGACTTTGGAAAATGGGAGACGCCACCTAACAGCTTCCCGCGTAGAACGGTTTCCATTTTGTTCATGAAGTGAGGCGTGGGCTGAGGACCGAGGGTCAGGCCTCCTGGCATCGGGCCGGAAGGCGGGGCTGGGGCCGGCAAGCTGCCGCGTGGTGCGGTGGCGAAGGCCAGGGAAGGGCTGATCCAGCTCACCCGCCACAGGGGCCGGGCGGGGCGGCCTCTGAGCTCCTTCATCACCAAGCTCATCCGGATGCCACAGAGACGGCCTCTTTCAGACTCTTCCGTCGGAGAAGCTCGTCTAAAATCGGTGCTACGCACACAAGTCCACCACGTGCAGAGCAACCTCCGAGCAGGGCTGCTTCGGTCACAGAGAATGAGCATATGGAAGCAGAATTCTCCGGGCTCACAGTAGGTGCTTCACTGTTGAAGTGAATGTGCCACCTCTGCTCACCCTCTTGGCCCACAGTATTAATGTGTCCCACTAGCCCGGGGTGCCCGTCTCTGCGACAGGCAGCCGTCTGGCTGGAGGACTCTTATGCTGTAATAGAATCTTCTAGAGCTAAAATGCCTCGCCTGGTGGAGCCACCGAGAGCGCACATTTCACACGGAAGGTGAAGGAGCTGAGATGAATGACCCCGTCGCACTTACTCGGTTTGTCCACAGGGGCAGGTGCGCAGTGGGACGGAGGAGATTTGCTACCACCCTGCTGGGATACAGCGGAAGCCAACGAGTTACAATGTAGCAGAACTTCGTTCCTAAACGGCTGACTGCTGGGCGGGTCCCCACCGCAGTTCTTATCTTATTTCCAACGCCTTTCATTCCAGAGCCACGCAAAGCCACAGCCTTTCCCCCGGGACTCTACCTATTCCGCAAGCAATTTCAAGTCATTACTGCATTATGAAAAGGGACTAGATTATTTCTCCCATGCCATGAACGGAAAAATTAATATTCTGCAAAATGTGCCTTAGAAAGGAAGTCGGAGGCTGTTCAGGCACCAGAAATAATGAACATTTGGTCTTTCAATTATAAAAATATAAAATGAATGGTATCGGCCATTTTGCTTGGACTGGGAGCCCCCAAATCCCCGCACGTAAAGGTGTGAAGCTGACAAAACCCTCTGAACACATACAGGGACGCTGAAAGTACAACGGAAACGGAAACTTCTCTGCGGGGCGCGCGTCCCCTCAACTCTCCTCCTGCCTTTACCTCCCTTCGGTCACCGCTACCACGTCGCTGGCATGGCTGGGTTGCCCTACCCCCTTCGCTAATTCCTCTCTCACCGAGACTCATAAATGAGGAGCGTAGGTTACGGCTCACCTTTCTGAAAAGCTTACAGTCGATGAAACACGCGAGGTCTTCGTCATTCCGAGGTGGGAGCAGCTGAGTGGGCGACACCCCAAACGGTGTGGAGCTGCTCCGAACAGTCTCCGGGTGCCTCCCACCCTCCACCCCAGGGGTGCGGTCCAGGCACAGGGAGCGTCCAGGTGCCACAAGGAGCCATCCCCTCCACATTGGCATCGCAGTTGGCAGGGGCCAGGCGATGTTCCAGGTGTCTTGCGCATGCCTAGTGAGCCCTTCAGACAGAGTCCCGAGGGGAGAACTGCCACCGCCCTCCTCTCAGGGACGAGAGCCCAGGGCACAGGGATGTTCCTCGGTCGGCTGACACGGCTCACGGACGCTCAGAGGTGCCGTGGCATCCCCACCCGGGGGGTCTGGTGAGCGGGGCCCACAGTGACAAGAGGACACTTCCCCTGCCCTTGTCCCACTGCGGGTTCGCATGACTCAGGCCGAGCGAGCTCACAGGGTCCCACACAGCAAACTGGGCTTTGTGAGTGAACTCCACGCAGAGGAAAGGACAGAGCGGGGGGTCGAGGAAAACATCCTGAGGCTTTCTCTGATTTGTTCTGAGCTTCGTTCTGCGAGGCTTGGCGAGGGTCTCTCTCTCACGCATCTGGGAAGGAAGGGAGGTGGGGGGGGCAGAGAGGCCGCCTCAACCCTGGGATGCCGCGCTCCTGGGAGCCACCGCTCACCAGGGCAACACAACCCCGAGAGGCAGATTTCACACGGAATTTCTGTTACCTTATTAAAGTCAAACAAGTGAGAAGCCATATGTCTCCTAAAGAATGGAACATATTTGTTTACAAACATCCATGGAAAGTGGCAAGATGTATAGAAAATAAATATGACATCCTCTGAATTTTTAAGACTCCTTCTTCTTTACTAAGTTAGCCAATGAAATAGGTAAGGTGAAAAAATATCAAATAACGGTTTCCCTTGAAAGGACTCAGGCTTGAGGTGTTGTCAACAAAGCGCTGGTCGGCCACGCAGTGGTAACCTTGTTTGTGTCTGTTCAACTTCCCGTCTTTAAGTGGCCGTCATTAGCCTAAATCAGCAGGGTTCTGCCCGAGCATGGAGAGTGGGTTCTCTGTCTCCTAGTCCTTCTCAGCGCGCTCCCGGGCGAGGAAACCTGAGATCAGGAACTAGAGGGACAAATTGTCCACTGACACCGTCCCTGGGGAGGCTGAGTTGTGCAGGCAGGACAGACGGGGAGCGGGGGGCCCACCGCTATGCACACGCCCTTTCAGCAGGAGTCTGGACCCCGTCTCCAGGCGTCCCGGCCGGCGGTGCGCAGGCGGCCACCGTCGGGTCCCTCTGCGGCAGGGCATAAATACCCGGGTGGTCAGCGTGCTCCTGGGAAAGGATGACCGTTCTCGCCGCCGTCTGCCCTAGAGCCACGCCCCAAGTGACCGGCAATCAGCGGCAGGCCTCGGGGGTCCTCTGCCCCGTTTGAGACTGAACCTTTATCCCGGCCTTTGTCACTCGCAGGAGCTGAGTTCTCTTGGATCGCAGGCCAACTTCGACATCAGACGAGCTGTGTTTCTGTGCCTGCCCAGGAAGAGGACCCCGCCTCCGCGACCGCCTGTGTCGGAGCCTCCTCTCCCCCTCGAACCGGGCTGGGGGTCCGAGGATCTGTCTGGTCTGAGCTCCCCGTGATGATGCCCTTGCGTCCTTTTTCTCTAGAAACTTGTGAAACTTCAGAACTTCTGCTCCTCTCACAACCTTCTAATTCTCTGGGGGCCCTGAGCACCTGGCCCCCTCCGTGTCTGAGAGGAAACCTCCCTTCTGGGTCCTTCCCTGCTGAGCAGGGGCTGGGCCATGACGGGGGGCCACACAGGGTCTCCACCGTTGTCCCTGCCATGGGGCACACTTCCCCATTTGCAAGAGAGCACGGGGATCGGACTGAGTGCTGGCCTCCTGGATGGTTTGGAGGGACCCACAGGATGATTCTAGAAAGCGCTGTGTGAGTGCTCCGTGAGTTCATTCTCCTTTTACCCAAGTTCTGACGTCACCTCTCTCTGGCTTTCTATGCTCGGCCTGCCCAGCAGGCATTGGCCTTGGGCCCCAGGTTAAACTGTCGGGGGCAGGGTGCGTGTGCAGAGACTGGTCACAAGCCCAGAGCACCCGTCCTCCCAGCTCCCTCTGAGCACGTTGCCTTGGGGGTCCCAGCAGCCCCTCAGACCCACCGTGTCTAAGACTGCGCTCAGTACCACCGTCTTCCCCTGTTCCCGCCACTCAAGCCCGCATCGCTGCCCCGACACCCAGGCCTCTCAGGGCGTCGCTGTGCCGCCTGCGCCCCGCACCCCGGGGTTCCTTCACTGTCCCACTGGGCTGACCCCTCAGGTGCCAGCTCCTGGGCCTTCCTCTCCTCTCTGCCCCTCAGGCACGCCCTGCTTCCCATGCTGACACCTGTTTTTCCCCCACACTTGGGCCTCGGCCCCTGCCCGTGGCCTTGACCATCCCAGCGGCCGCAGCCACGAGGGTCTGCATGCACTGCGTGGTTCAGAACCCGCGGGCCCATCGTCCCAAACACACACGAGACACATTTCCAACCAAACACGCCACCCACAGGGACTCCCCGCCTGCTGCCGGTGTGCCTGGTCTCGGGGTAGAGGGGGAGTGGGGACAAAGGCCCCACAGCTGGCCCTTAGGGAAGGCCTCACATGTCCCCCAGTGCAGAGGGGCCACCCTCCCAGCGTGGGACAGGCTGCTGTGTCCTGCCCCACGCAGCCACTGCTGGGTGCTTACTTGCAGGGTGGGGGTGGCTCCACAAGGGGCTGTGGCGTCACCGCTGATGGCCTGGGGTGGCTGGGGACCCAAGACTGAGAGGGGCGCTGGCGCTTCGTGTCCAGTCTCACAGCCACTCTGGAGTCCGGCTCTTGGACCTGGCTGGATTCGAGGGAGTTCCACGCTGATGTGTGGTGACCCTGAGCTAAAACTGTCCCCTCCTTCTGCTCATTTTTACCCCTAACGCAAGCCGGTCAAGTCCCTTCGCTTCTTCAGTCCTGCCTCCTCCACTTGCGGTCTTTCCCTGACAGGCCCCGCAGGGACCGCAGACTCACATAGACGGTGTGTTCGGCAGCAAAACTCAGCTCAGCACCCGTCACTCTTGGTGCTTTTCCGACCAACTCAGAAGCATCTGCCACCTGCACAGCACAGAAAGCTTCGCTTCCGGGCAATTTTAGCATCGACTACAGCACAGAGCGTCCCTCTGGCTCCCCAAGGTCAGGGCTGGTCCCAGGAAGATAAACCCCCCACCCCGCCACCCGGCCCCACAGCCCGGCTCCCTCACAGAGCCCACCCCAGGGTGGCTTTTCCGTGTAGCTCCGGAGCCAGGCACGCATTTGTTGAATTCTGGTTTTATGGGCCTGAGGTTTCTATTTCTACATAGGGGATTTGGGTGATGTATCATTTCAGTGGTTGATTACAGTCATAAACACCCATGTTGCTAGAATGTCAAAGACCACATTTTAAAGGTGATGAAGTCTTTTGAGAACCTTGGCTAGGCCACCACTAACGTCTTTGAGGAATCCTTCTAGAACCTCAAAATCGAGTGAGCCCCTTCCATACCTCACACCCACGCGATCAAGCACAGCAACCGCCTCTGAGTTGTAACTACGTGTAGCTGGTCGCAGTTAATTAGCTGGATCAGCAATGATGCAAACGCCAGGGTCATTAAGAAGTAACTTTCAACTGCTTGCTTTATAAAATTACTCAATGAATTTAATAAATTGATTCCGGTATTCCCTAAATAAAGCAAACCCAAGTGAACACCTGGATATCAGAAAAGAAAAATCAGGGCATAGAAATTCAGTTAAAATTCAGAATATGATTCATTTCCTTAAATGAGAGCCCCTCAGGCATTTAAATATATGATTCAATTTGTTAAAATTCAATTTACATACTACACGCCAGAAACATGTTTATTAGATAAAATGAGTTACACCTGAGCTTGCAAATGCCTTCTCCAAGAGAATTGGTTAATACACTTAGCATAAAAATGGAAGGAATGAGAGCAAAGTGTGGCGCGTGGTCGCAGGGGCTGCTTCTGGGGGGCACAGGTGCAGCTTCATGGGACGCAGAAACCCCAGGAAGGCTCCATGGCAGTGGAGCACCGAGACAGTCACCTGTTCTCAGACACCCACCCCAGGAGTGCTCCAGAGGGTGGGGCTGGAATAAGGCTCCTCAAACACACTTACCAGGCACTTTCAGCCCGAGCGGAAAGTTTTCCATCAGCCCTGAGCTGGTGCGGCTACTAAGCTGGAAGGTTGGGTATTATCTGCCCCGTGGCAGGTGGACTAGCTGTGCGGCTACTGTTTGCATAAAGGCCCCATTGTGATAAGTGCAGCAGGAGCACCCCGTATTTCCTTCGCATTTCTGCAGAGACGCTCATTAGCAACGGCGCCCGCATCAGTGTTCCCCACCCTCCAGTATGGAGATCTCGGGGCTGCCGCCAGGGTCTGCAGGAGCGTCACAGAAGGCAGAACCTACCGGTGCCAGCAGCTCGGTGGACACCGGGGCCGGGTGCTGGGGAGCCAGTCACCGAGTTATCTGCAGGGGGAGCCCGTCCCTCCCCTCCCAGGGTCCGCGCAGAGTGGGGGTGAGGCGTGATGGGGACGCACTCCTTGACAACCAACAACAACCTGCTCGGAGGCGGGAGAGAAGGAGAACAGGTGGAGAAGAGAAGGGAGACCTGCTGTCACAGAGACTCACACGAAGGAAGGTAAGCAGCCACTCTGCTTTGACAGAGGCGAGGAGGCAGGAGCACCTGTCCTTCCCACTTGCTCACGGATGCCGAACCACGTGCTGAGGCCACGTGGCCCACGAAAGCTGGGCGGGGCTGAGGCCCAGCTCTGACCAACCACACAGTGTCCCCTTCCACAGGCGGGAATCCCCTGGCTTCCGCGAGTGAGTGACCTCAGCTGGTCAGGCCACGGCACCGGCTCTGCGGGGCAGGCCGTGCAGGGCCGTCACGGGGTCAGCAGGGGCTGCTTCGTGGATCGCTGTAGGAAGATGTGCCAACAGGACTCGACCTCCACTGCTGTTCTCCAGATGCTCGAACCCTCCACCCACACCCAGGTCGTGTGGCCTCCTCAGAGGCTCCCTGGTGGGCAGACTCTGGCGGGGACAAGCGAGCCCTGTGTAGGCTCCCGCCATCTCCCCACTCGCAGGATGGCCTGTCAAAGGCACGCAAGGCAGAGCCTCAGCTCCTGCCACCAGCACCCTCGCTTCAAACTTGTAACAGGGCTTAGACTGTGCGGTGTGACCTTGTGAAGGTCACGCCGCTACACCTGGTGCTTGGAACAGTGATGGCACCGGTAAGGCCCCTGGAGGGGGAAATGGCTGAACACGAAGGAGGGACAGGCTCTCCCTCTGGCACGGGTCAGGGACAGGAGGGACCGGCGCAACTCCACCCAGACCGACTTCTTGGTTCCACATCACAAGTTACAGCGGCAGCCGGGCAGCCTGGGCCGGACGTAATTCTGCTTTCCCTGGCCTGACACGGCCTGCGTCTGGGAGGGCCGGCCTACCTGGGCCGGTTTCCCGAAGGTTTTCCATAAACGGACCTTCTCCGACTCCGACCAGCCCACCAGCTCTCTGTACCAGAAATGATTCATCTCCGCAGAACTGACACTCGGGTCTGATGTCGCTCCAACAACCCGCCGTATACTTGGCTTTGCGGGGACCCTGGGCCCCCTTCCTCCTCCGTCTCGCTGTGGGGGCAGGTCTGGCTCCCTCCCTGGATACGTCAGCAGAAGCCTCCGCAGAGACACAAAATAACCGTGTATGTTGTCAACAAGCAATTTAAAAAAACTAGAAAAACACTCTTGTTTCTCTCTCAACATTCAGCGAATTGACATATTCCTTTTTTTACTGAAGTGTCATTTGTCCCAAAAGCGCATGTGCTGGAGCTTTGGCCCTGGGAACGGGAGGGGCTCGGGGGCGAAGTTTCTCTTCCATGACAGACAGTCTAAGATGACGTCACGAGATTACAAAGATAGGAATATCTTCAAAGAAAGCAAAGAAAATCAAAACCTACTAGCACATTCTCGTCCAGCATCCTTTTTGATTGGCGACTAAGTGTCCCCAGAGTTGCAGGGGGGTTTGCCCTTTGGGATGGAATGGCAAATGCGATTTTCAAAGCACTGAGAACAAGGAAGAATTGTCTGTAACACACAAAGGTACTCTAGTAATGCCATCAACCGTTGGGGTGGCCAAAAAGTCCACTCCATTTTTTCCATAAAATAAAAGACACATTTTTCACTTTCACCACTGACTTTACTGGTTTGGGTATTTTGAGTACGTCGGCTCTCTCCTGCTATTGGCTTCCAGAGGGCAGAGGCTGGGTGCGGCTGAACGCCTTCCAGTGCATCGGACAGCCTGCCGCAAAGGGTTATTTGGCCACAATGTCAACAGCACCAAGAAACTTCACAAACCACTTCTGACACATTCAATCAGTCACAGTGCCTTCTACATACACTGCACAAATCTTTTTTTTTTTTTTGCAGTTCAGTTGCAAGTTTACCTTTCTTGAAATAGTAAAGCAGAATACACTGAAAATGTTGCCTATCTCCTTCCATCTTCAATATTAAAATGGCTGCACAAAAATTCACCTATTTTGATAAGTTTTTTTAATGCACACTGATGTGACAGCTGTCACAATGCAATCTGACAAAATTGTTTTGAATGACGTTAAAGACAACCGAGCACTACCAGAGCCACTGCACAGAGAAAAAATGAAAAAACGTAATGAACTTTCCGGCCAACCCAATAGAACGGGGCCCACGGGGACGGCTGGTGGTAGTGGGGCTGATGGAAAAGTGATAGGATTGGCCAGTGATTCTGGAGTGCCAGGGAAAAATACTGAAAGGCTCCTTCGTTTGGACTGTATGTACCTGCCATACAGTCACCGATTTTCTGTGGCGATACGCAACGTCACTGCCGCCTGCTAGCTGCACCGTCCAGTGAAATGACAATAAGCAAAAAGGTAGAAACACAATCAAGATGTCAGCCTGTGGGTTGAAATGCTGCCCCCGAGTCCTGCCAAGGTGATATTTTGCCCTCAGACCAACACTGGGATCTAAGCATCATGCTGCGGAGACAAGGGGCCGTCTGCAGGTATGAAGTCTGTGTGGTGAGGAGGCCTCAAACAGTGTCACTTACGCCAGACCTCGAACTTCGGAAACGGGGGCCGATCAACAGTGATCAGTTTTTCAGATTTTGAGGAAGACAGGATTCCCAATATCTAGGGCATAGTTTAATCTGAAATGTAAACTTAGAGAAGAAGAACGAACCAAATTTTAAACAAGCATCAGGATTTGGGAGAAACTGATAGAGAACAGGGGAAACAAAAAGAAAGAATGGCAAATAAATGTTGTCTGGAAGTGTCAACACGAGGAATTAATATATTTGGGGTGCGACAAAGAAAAGGTATACCTCGCCCCAGATCAATAAATCAAACAGGGGGGCCACGCAGGAAGAGGCACCGGAAGCCTGTGCAGAGGGGCCGAGCGCCAGGAGAGCACCGCGTGAGAGCCACACCATGGAGACAAAAGTGCAGAAGGAAAGATTTCGGTTCAGGATAGGAAAGAATTTCATCAGATATTCCGTGCGGTGTGTGCCGGGCATCTGCATCCACTTATACTTGGTAGCTTTATTACCAGGGCGCCCCTGTCTTGCGCCTACAAGTGAGCTGACGGCCCTACCCGGTATTCTTCCTCACAGGTGCGGCGCATTTCCATTTCACACCATCCTTTGCTCAGGCATGAAAAAAGGAAGCAGTCCTCCTGGTTTTACATTTTAATCTCTTTGTCTGTTGCAATCTCTCCTGTGCTTCTTTTACATTCTTTCACGTTCTCCCTTCTCATTCCCCCTCTTCCTTTCTCTCAAAATAACTGAATATTTAAAGGACCTACCACCCCTTCATTCAGATTGAATGACTCTTTTCCTGACCTTTATTAGCAAATCATCTTCCCCAGACTTACAAAAGTGACACTAGGGTCTCTTCCCTCTCCCTACCTTACAATTCATTCACATCTTTCAGAGGACAAATCTCATAAGCTCTGCTTTCTCAAGTGCATTTCTTGCAGTTGTCGCGAGGCCTCCGGACTCCTGCTGACGAGGAGGGCTGACGGCGGGGACGGGCGCTGTCAGCCACGGCGCCCCCTGCACGAAGGGCAGCCCGCTGCCCCTGGAGAGCAGGACGCTTCGGGATGAAACGTCTCCTTCCAAAAGGCACTGGTGTTCTTATGCCCAAGTGGTCCTGTAGGTTGGGTTTATTAATTCAGCAAAAGTCTGTGCCTGCTCTACTAACTACTATAAAAGTGCTTTAATAAATATGTAACATTGGCAATAAAAATCTCCATTAGTGTATATTTATATATTTGTTAAAACTCTTTTCATGTAAAAAAAAATTCTATCCTATTGCATAAATACTGAACCCGGATCTAGCATTTGTCCAAGATCAATGGCCACACATGATATTTTAAAAATATATAACAAATAATTAGTATTAAACATACTTCTTTTTATATAGTAACAAGGATAAAAAAAAAAAACAGGCCTTTGCAACAAGTTTGGGAGTGTCATTAGTTGAACGTGTTGCTTTACACACTGGAAGATGACATCGATGTATTGGAATGCCTGACCCGCTGGAATTAGTGCAGTTGAGATACTAAGTATTCATGAAACAGGAGAAACTACAGAAGTTACCACTTTCTGTTCCCTGTCCACAGGAACAGTGCCATCAGTGCCATTTCACGAATTAACTAACAGCTCACAAATTACTTAATCTCTCTGCCTTCGTTTCTTCATCAGTTAAATTAGATTAAGAAAACTGTCTTCTTCCTGCTTTGGCGAGGCTTAAAAACAAAAATGGACTAAGCAAACAACTAGAACAGGAACAGAATCACAGAAATGGAGATCACATGGAGGGTTATCAGCGGGCAGGGGAGGGGGAAGGATGGGGGGAAGGTACACGGAATAAGCAGCATAAATGTAGGTACAAAACAGACAGGGGGAGGGTAAGAATAGTGTGGGAAATGGAGAAGCCAAAGAACTCGTATGTACGACCCTGGCCATGAACTAAAGGGGGGGATTGCTGGTGGGATGGGAAATAAAGGGGAGAAAAAATGAGACACCTGTAATAACGTAATCAATACAATATATTTTTTAAAAAAGATGATTCGTGAAAAACATTTAACCCAGTGTCTGGCGTGCAGAAAACCCTGAACACTGACTGCTAATGTCAGGAGAGTTAAATATTACAAAACCTTGGGACAAATGAACAAGTAAATTGTCTCATGAAAAATAGCAAGAAATATCTACCCTAGAAATATAATTGGCAGAAAAGTTGTCTGGGATCTGTATGAATGAAATTCAGAGTTTAGACAAGTAATCAATTCTAAGAGCACATCAACTCTTTGGGAAAGAGATTTCTAACTTTCCGTAACTGATTGGGCCGGGAGCACAGAACCATACCACAAGACTGCGCCATGGCGTTGGTAACAGAATTCTAAACAAGTTTACCTTCCTGGCTTAAGATACTTCAAACAGCATACCTTCTACAGACTATACCTTTTTTTTTTAATGAGCCAACATTGAACCAACACTGAACATAGCAAATTATAGATTTAATTATATTAATGCCCATTTTTTAAACTTTCCAAATTTTAAGCACTTTTTTTTTCTGGCTGAACATTTTTGAGTCAAACAAATCAGGGCATTGTAATTGCAAAAAGAATATCTAAATGCTAATAATATTAACTGCATAGTTTCAGAGTCAATTTTATATTACACATGCCAAAGATTTCAACCAAGAAATTAAACAGTAATTAGAATTTATCTTCCAATTACAATCTTAGGGTGTTAATTTGTCAAATGTGCTAGATTGTATTTCACAGGTTTTCATAATGGAAATTCTTGCATAACAAAACTAGCATTTAACAGGCAAGCTTGGTATAGTATGCATTGGGCGTCAACATAATTATTTACTTAGAGAAACTTAGCTATCTTAATACTGAAATCATTTATCTGCTAAGTGATTATTATCCTGGAAAAATTTTATTGGAAATGGATTATGCTTTCTTTTTAAAATATGGGAAACTAAGAGAAATTTAATAGTGCAATAGATTTTTTAGTAAAAGTAGGAGGAAAATTCTGAGAAAAAATAGGCTGGTTTTCAGAAAGAGGTTCACAGAAGGGCCTTTCCGTAACACGCTAGTCGATGGAGATAAATGCCGAGTTTTATGCTGTAGGGAAAGAGAGGACGCTTGTTTTCTGAGCTAGGATCAAAATTAGGAGAACGCTGGTGCTTAGCTCCAAGTATTCAGTTGGCAAAATGAAAGAGGAATAAACAGCAAGAGCCGCTTTAATCCGTAGGCCTATTGTAACTTGGAAGAGTCACTCGTTGGGGGAACTACGTGGTTAGTTAGGACACAAGGATCCTGCACTGCTCCACCTGGAACAATCGTCCTCTGTGCAGAACCACGTTGCAGAACGGGACACTGTGCGGACGGAATCACCTAAAAGTAAGGTTTGAACTTGCTCTGCATCTTGTTCAAGTTTTTCCATGTTAATCACACGGACGCTATTATTTTAACTTTCCCTATCAAGTAATTCTGAACCGATCAAGTAATTCAAGTAAGTCATCAAACGCGACGAGCCCAGGAAAAAAAAAATCCCAATTCATCAAGCAAGGAAAATTGATCCAGGTATGGGTTTTACAAAGCTATTCGGTATCAGGTGCGTGCCCAGTCTAGCAGCTGCGGACGCTGACTGCGCTTTGTCCGCTACGATGGCGTTCCACGCTTCTTACACTGCCTGATTCGTTCTGCTCTCCTGACATCGCGGTGATGCTGTCATTATTTCATTCTGCTTCTCTAAAAAACAACTAAAACTCTACTTAGTTTGGGCTGTAATTTCAAATTCAGTATTTTAAACAGTAGCTCTTTTTGAAATGAAAAAAAAAAAGGAAAGATTAAGTTCAGTGAAGAGTCAAGTGCACAACTGGTTTTACAGGTTCATTTGTTGACCGCTGCTTGCTGGTGTTTTGTAAAGAACACTGTACAGAAATTGAGAAATATCTATTTTTGCATCCATTAATTTATAATTCCTGTGTTTTAAAAATGTGTGAGAATGTCCATGACCGTGAAGGTCCTGCTTATCCAATTTGGCCATCGGGTTTTGACAGAGGTTAGGTTTATAATGTACCAAGTACTCGGAAAGGCTGTCTTTGGCCCGGCCTCTTCCCCCTGCTGTCTGGTCCCTGCCCAGGAATGGAGCAGATGCACTGGCCAAGAGCTCTTAACATACGCAGGAAAAGAAGAGATTCTGACCCTCTTAGAAAACAAAACAAGCACATTTTGAACACAACTAATTTAGATTTGAATCTTGACTGCTGTTGAGGAACTTGGGCAAAGTGCTAAATTCTGGGTCGCGTCACTTTCCGTGGGCTGGTCCCATACCTGCTTCCCACGGCAGCGGGGAGGGCTCGACTGGGCAGGTGCAGGATGGTCCCCAAGAGATGGGCGGGCCACGGCGTTCACGCCGCTTGTGGTGACTTGCTTTCCGGTTTCAGGACAGGTGCTGCCTCTGTTTGCGAGCTGAATTAGACTTCGTACGTTTCGTTAAGTCACCTTTTTTACATTTCTTAAAAAGGATATAGACAGCATGTCATAGTTTAGCTGGTAACCCTGTTTTCTTTCTCGGGGCTGCATAAAATATGAAGTATCTCTAACCCCTGATTACATCCCAGACTTGATGGAACACAGTAAGAAGCTTTCAAACATAGTTTTTGGAAAATAGTCTAGGGTGTAACTTTCTACTAGGAAGTCCTGGTCCACGGGTGCCTGGACTGCATGCATCCCTTTTCTCGACCATTGTGAGGTGGAAAGCTGATGGATTAAAGAATTCACGGGTTTGATGCTTTCTGGCAGAAAGAGTGGAGCAGCATGAGGGCTGAGTTATGCTGTATGTTCGATGCTTTAAAATCAGGTGAACTTGGTGCTCGTTTTCTACGCTCGAGTTTTTCTCAAGCTGTTGTTGACCACTACTCCACGGTGGAAACTGATGATGTGAAAACATTTCTGCTTCCTAACGCGCATGATTTGTGGGGAAGGGAGACATGTGCCTTGGTGTGACAGCCCATAGTCACCGTTCAGGGGGGCCGATGGAACTTCTATCAACTCTGGATGCCAAACAAAGAAATCTGTTGATTGGAGCCGCCCCACAGGTGCTGCTTCTGGCAAAGCAATTTGCATTTCCAGAGCATCTGACACTCGGGTCTGGACGGGGGATCCACTTAGTTAAGTAGTCTTGGCTGTGGCTCATTTCTGTCATATGACCCTGGAGAACTCATTGGATCCAATTCTTAGCGTCTTTATCTGTAAAGCAACTGTAACAATTCCGAAACTACTGCTGCCCTTCCTGTCTGCAGCTGGACTGCGGGAGTCTTAGGAAAGGCTGACGGAATTACGCAGGAGCGTGTCCCCGTTGGGGAGAGAAGCCATACTGCAGAATGGAGAGCACCCCCGACTAACAGACGAGCCGAACCTGCTGGGGGCACCATTCTTTTACCCCGGCTCATCTTTTCAGGGGCTCTCACGCTCCAAGTCCTCTCTGCCTTTGCCATGGGAGGGCAGAGCTCGGCTTCCTTTGCAGAGGGCTTATGATTCAGTCTGCACCCTCTCTGACGTGGGTTTCAAGGCCCCAGCCATGGCCATCGAGGTGCCAACTCCCGGGTGACTTCATCCCAAGACACAGTTCCAAAGAGGCTGCTGTCCTCTTGTTGTGCAATGAGACATCGGTGCAGATGCTGCTGCAGAGGGACTGGCAGGGGCGTCCAATCCACGGCCCGTGGGCTCCACGTGGCCCAGGATGGCTGTGAACATGGCCCAGCACAAGATCATAAATTTACTTAAAACATGATGAGATGTTTTTGTGACCACATGTTGCAATGTATATAACGTGTGGCCCAAGACAACTCTTCTTCTTCCAGTGTGGCCCAGAGATGCCGAAAGGCTGGACACCGCTGTTAGGCAGAATTAAGGTTACTAATCAGCTGACTATAAAACAGGGAGAAGACCCAACATTATCTGGGTGGGCCCAGTGCTATCACCTGAACCCCTGGAAGCAGAAGAGGAAGGCAGGCTGAATGCGGCAGGCGAGGGAGCTCGGAGGGGCTTTAAGGGTGAGGGGCCTGGGAGCCAGGGCAGGGGGCAGCCTCCAGAAGTGGAGAGCTACCCCCTGTTGACAACCAGCCAGGAAATGGGGACCTCAGCCCTATAAGCGCTGGTTTCTGCCAACAGCTAGATAAGCTGGGAAGCGGACCCTTCTCCGTGAGGAATGCAAGGTGGCTGACGCTGTGCTCTCGGCCTCAGCCCTACTAGAGCCTCACCCTGTCACCCAGCTGAGCCACCCAACATGTGATCCACAGAACTGTGAAGTCACAAATGCACGTTGTCTCCAGCGGCTGTATTTGTGGTAGTGTGGTAAGGTGGCAAGAGATAACACTATCCACCCACCCATCCATCCATCCTTCCACCCACCTAACCACCCACCCATCCACCCAGCAAAGATTAATTGAGCTCTGAAACTGCCTTGAACCTTCCTGAGCTGATATTGTAGTGATAACACCCCGATGTTCAAGAAGACCCCAGAGCTCCTATGTCATCGCTGTTTGACCCCACAGGCCCATTAGATTAGGCCAAGCCTAGACCTCCCGGGCGGCCCTGATGAAGGCGGTTGAAGGACAGCTGGCGGGCCACCCTCCGTGGCCCACGCCCTGTGTGTCTGGACGGACCCGCAAATCCAGTTCGCTCGTAGCTGTCAGACAAGTAACCTCAAACGCCCGTTGACTGGGTTTAGAAACACAACTTACACATCCCAGTGCAGTTCTTAGCAAAGACTCACAGAAACTCGTACAAGGGAGGTCCTCGCACAGGGGCAGCAACGCTGGCTGCGGAAATTCTGAGACAGCTGACCGACAGTATTGGTGACTGTGGTTGACAATACCACGTTGCATGTTTGCAAGCTGCTAAGAGAGCACGTCTCAGAAGCTCTCATGACCAGGAGAACGGGTTTGTAACTGTGTGAGGTGATGGGTGCTCACTCAACTTAGTGTGATCATTATTTCACCATTACACGTATATCCAGTCACTATGCTGCACACCTTAAACTGACACAATGTTACGTGTCAGTTACACCTCAATAAACCTGGAGGAAACACACAATATCTGGAGGGTGTTCCCATAGGGAGAGTCTTCTCAGGATCTTCCTGGGAATGAACAGTTTGTCGCTAGGACTGAGGAAGCCGGTGTCTCCACTTGTCGGTAGGAAGGTAACGGCAACCGTGGTAACATAAAGCTTCCTTCTACTCCTCCCCTATCTCACCTGCTAAGAAAACGCAGTGAGTCTCAGGGGCACGCCTTGCTGAACCGCCTCAACAAGGCTCGTATCGAATCCGGATTCTACTTTTGCCAATTTGTGCCCTGACCTCAGGGCACCCGAGTAAAGACTGCAGGCAAAGGTGAGGGTGCCGGGGCCCTAAAGTTTGCTGTTTCCCCGGGGACGGCAGAACCCCCCCCCACCTCTCCGTTCCCCGTGGGGGGGCGCATGGATTCAGGCACGAGGGCATGGCACTGAGGAAGCCTTGGGTGCGTCTGGGGAACGCAAAGGGGTGCGTGCAGCACGCTTTCCATCTTGTGAGGGTGATGAGGCTGGGCTGGGGTGCAGTACGCGCTCCACTGACTTTTCAGGGACTCCGTGAGGGGGGTGCCCTGTGGTCCTCTCTGCGGCATGCTCGCCAAGGCTTCCGGAGCGCGCTGTGCACGTATCTTTCCGGAGGTCATGCGACCAGCCCTCAGGGACAGCAAGAAGGTGCTGTGCTCCCTGCCGAGCTCAGAAGGTGCTGAGAGAGGGGTGGGCACGCGAGAAGGTTTCAACGGGCCTGGAGTCGCATTCTTTCTCCTCGTTCCATTGTTGCCTAAAATCCTCAAAGAAACGATCTTAGAAATTTGTATCGCTCATCACAAAAATTATAAGTATTGCCCGCTTCCCTTTGAATGTCATCATTCCATGTTCACAGGTTACAAGAACCTTCGTAAGGATGACACGCATTCCACACACCTACATCTCGGTCACCGGGCTAGGTGCTCATTTACCATATTTACAACAGAACACACAAATATGTACACTATCCAATGATTTTTGTTAGAAGAACTACACGCTTCTCAAAACCCTGGATGTCTAAAAAACAAAACAGAACAAAACAAAACACCCCCCCCCCCCACCGACTGACCTGGAGGCCAAAGCACACCTGAAAAAAGCAGGAGAATTATGGGCGTTACCCTGCTACTACGGCTGACCTTTGCTCGTTACAATGTTAACAGCACAGCACTAGTTTTTTTGGTGTGTGATAAAGAGAACTGCAAGATGCACAGAATACGTTTAAACGTGAAATGCGGGGGGCTTGGGGGGGGGGGACTGCGGAGCTGTAACAAGTGGGCAGAATCTCAAAGGCACCGACAGAGTGGAGAGCCATTTTTGGTTCCTTGCCATCGCAGAACGAATATAAATAGGTTCACAAAAAGTCACAGGAAAGTCCTGTGTTTAAGGGGAGAAAGAGTAAATTGATCTTGGAAGGATCTGAATAGAACTTAGTCATAACAACATTGCCAGCGCTACTTTTCCCTTTATTACCTGGAATGCTAATTCAGGCTGTGCATGAGGATGTAATACAGAAAGCAGGCAAGCACAGAAATATCAATACTATTTGCAGTTTTTCTAAGGAAATGTGTCCACTGGAGTTTTCAATTCCTCCTTCTCTGGTGGCTAAGCTTCTGCTGAGCTCTACACATCCCGTTCTGTCGGTGTGGAAAACAGAGTTTTGAGGGAGACAATGAAAGTGGAACAGTGATTTCTCGCTAAGTTGAAAATTGTCCCTAGAGTTTTGTGCTGGGCTCAGGGAAACCGGAATCCACGAGGCAGGGAGTCGAAACGGGGCCCTGAGTGTGGGCCCGGCACACCATCCCTCACCACTGTGGGCGTGTCAGAGGGCCAGGGCCCGGCAGGACATACTGGCTCTCAGAGGGGCACGTGGCCAGAAGACAGTGCGGGTTTTTTTCCAAGGGCCCTGTCGCGGGGCTGGCAGAACCCAGAACCCAGAACCGGCTGGAGAGCCCAGAGGTGTGCCTGCGGAGCTTCCTGGGAAGGCAGGGGATCCTGAGCACATGGAACTGGGCCCACAGAACATCTGGAATGGAGACCACGCCACGGGAGACAGGCAGCCTGACCCCGGACAGGCTGGCGGAGGGTGGGGGGCCATGACGGTACATCAAGTCTGGAGTTTTGGCGAGTCTGTTAAAGAAGCAGCAGTTCTGAGCAGAGGACTGTGTGTGTGACTCGGCGTGAGGCCACAGTTTTTCTTTGCGGTCAGGAGACTGTGAGTAAAGCTTATTACTACTATTATTAGGTCTCCAGTGATCTCTTAAGCTTGCCTTTTAATTCTGTCATGAATAGCGATTATTCAATGTAACAATTGCACTTGATAACATTCTTACTATCTCTGCAATGTCCACACAGACACCTCTAGAAAGTTATTGGTTGGTGTTCCTGAAAGGTTTGCATATAAAAGAAAAAGAGAATGAAACTTCAATTACCAGCAAGCCCCGTAATGCGTGATACTTCTGGCGATTTAAAAAGTGTAAACTATGGCCTGACCAAATTAGGAGCCTCCTTAAATTAAAACTTTGGAGATCACTGTTTGCTTTCTTGCCCAGATTAAGTAAAACTTTCTGTTGCACAAATGGAAGAGAGCACTGTTTTCTCTCTCGGGCGAGTACCTACACACATGCCCAGGGGGCCTAAACTGGACTCTGAAATACAGCAAAGCACATGGGTCCCTCTAGGCAGATGCTCAGGCCTCCGCTGGGCCGAGGAAACCTCCTGTTCAGAAATGGGCTGGTTTCCTGCCAGCAGCGGGGGCGTCACTGCGATCCAACCATTCTGTCCTCAGAGGGGAGGGGGGTGGGACAAAGTGCACATTTCCCACATGGCTCTGCAGACAGGGGAGCGAGGAGTCAGGGTCCCCATGGCCCCCCTGCATCTGGGCCTCTCAGACCAGCTGACGAGAAGGGCACAGGAAATGGAATCTCCGTACTGGCGAGAGGTGACCAGGAGGGGACACACTGCTTCTTGCTCCTCAGAGTGGCATCCAGGAAGGTCCCTGGGAGGATGTGACTTCTGCATTTACTTCTGGGGAGAACAGAGGCAATATCTCAAGAGTCTCTGGGTTGCGTTTAGGGTGGTTGCTAAGGGTCAAGGTCAAGAACCCGGGGAGTGGGTTCCATGCCCCGTCCAGGGCCAGGGCCAGTCCCACCTCCAGCCTTCCATTCCTTACAGCAGTGACCCGCCTACTCCAGTTCAGAGATGACTCATGAAGGTCACCTGCGCAAGGTGTTCTCGATACACCTGCCCCCGGCCTGGGAGGGCGGAGAGGTGCCGGGGCACCGGGTTTGTCTGCAATTCAGAGTTCCTCTGACCGTCGGGTCCCTGCGGGTGGAGTGACACGGTGGGAGCAGCGTGGTGAAATGAGAATGACGTAGCTAAGGAGGTGAACCTGGGACGCCCTGGACGAGCAGCCTGGACCCTCAGACCGGGACAGACTCACACAGAGGGACTGCAAGTGTGAAAGCCGGTTAGAGAACAGCAGCGGCGGGCTGCCTCGGGGCTTCAGTGAGGCCTCGGGCGGGCAGGCCCCCGCAAACCTGAGGCCGTTTGATTACATGCACACTCCGGCTCTCTGCTGAAAGGAAGTGCAGGACCCCAGGAAGGAGCGGAACCTCTCTTTGGAGGGCAGGGGAGGGCGTCCAGCAGCTGCAGCTGATCTGCCTCGGAGCATCTCCGCTAGTGGGAGTCACTGGCGTCCGGAAAGCAGGCCTTGCATCGCATCTCTGACTGCGGGCGGTGAAAGGGATACCGACTCCTGAACGTGCATTTGCATCTCACACCTCAATGAATTATCGCATTAACGCTAATAGGTGCCACTTAACTACCTTGAAGGGACCGCACGGTGACACCACACGGACACAGCCCCTGTGGGGCAGAGAACAGACTCGTAACATCTCCCTAACACCTGCTCACTTGCAAATCGGCTCGCCCACATTCCGTCACTCATCCACTCCCCTCATCGCTGGCCAGGCAGGATGACCTCCCTGAGGCCTCTGCAGGTCAGCGAGCCCTGGCTCAGCGACCTCCTCAGGTCCCCACTAAGGCCACTAAGGCACAGGGCAGCTATGGAACCCATCAAAGACCACTCGGCTGGCAAACCCCGAGTCAGGGTTCAAACCCAGGAAGCCGGATGCCGGGGCATCTGCTCTTAAACTCCATCCTGTCTCTCATCTTCATACGCATCATTCTGTCTGTCCCTGTCCTCCAGGTGAACCCCCGTTGGTGGGTCCAAATCTCATTCGGGCACGAAGTTGCTGGATCCTCTTGCCCAGGTGGGACAGGGCCAGGTGCAGGTGATGTGGTCGGTCCACCACCCTGAGCGGCTCCCCATGGTCTTCCCAGGGGCTGGTGGCAGCAGCGCCCTTGGGCGACCGTGGGATATCGGGGCAGTGCCTGGAACTGAGGAAGCATTGGCCCACGTGTCTCTGTCGGGGTGCAGTGTTACTGACGGAACACAGCAATTCCCTGCCATCTCCTCTACTCCAGGTGCACCTGGTCCTCCTTTCCTAACTAAGCAACACCCTCCTGCCGGAAGGAAAGGGAGACTTTTTCTGTTGAAGGAGAGAGTTCTCTTTCACAGGGATGCGACAAAGCAGAAGGCCCACCCAGCCTCTGGCCTTATTTACCAAGGGCGGCATCTGATCCCCACACACCTCAGGAGCCTGTCCTGGGCTGAACAGTGTCCCCCAACTCCATGTCTTTCTGGAACCCCCAAATGTGGCCGATGTTTGGAAACAGGGTCATTGTCGACCTCATGGGTGAAGTTAAGACGAGGTCACCCTGGGGTGGGGTGGGCCTCCCCCAGTGCTTCCCCACGCCGGTGTCTTCGTAAGAACAGGGGGAGAGACAGAGGCGGAGACTGGGGCAAGGTCATCGGAGGGGCACTGCTGGAAGCCAAGGGCCCCAGGGACGGCTGGCTCCACCAGAAGCTGGCGACAGGCAGGGACAGCCTTCCCCTGAGACACCCTGCATTTGGACATCTGGGCTCCAGAACTGTGACATGGTGACTTCCTGTTTAAGCTGCCCAGATGCAGTAACGTGTCATGGTAGCCCTAGGGCACTGAATCCCAGCCTTCAGGACTGGATTCTGACGCCTGCAGTCACCACCGCCAGGTCACGTGTTTCTAGATACCGGCAGACAACTCTGAGGCGAGCCCACCCTCCGGGCTGGGCAGCTAGAGGCAACCTACGTTCTGCTCCTGCCCCCCCCACAGGTTTTCTACAAGGGTCCGGACGGGAAAACAACCCGCACACAGCAGTCTGAGTGAGGTGACGACGGGCAGGGCTGCATAAACCAACACCGGTCACGCAGATGGTGAATTCGTTCCATGCAAACGCCCATTAAGCACCTATTTCTTCCAGGTGTGCCGCACTCCGCACAGGTGACGAGCACCTGCCACAAACAGCTTGCCCACATGGAACTAATAATCCAATATGTGATAGTCAGTAAATAAGGGAGCGGCGCAGACCAAAGGCCCCCCACCGTGCCCCCGCCTGCACCGGCGGCTCTGCTGTTCCGCTTTGGAGTCTGTTTAGACCAGCTGGTGACACCTGGGCAGAGGGGCGCAGCAGGCAGGAGACGTGCACACATGCACACACACACGCACGCTGCTTCCAAACCCACTGGCAGCAACGGTGGCCCCGCAGCTCCGACACGCTCCTCCTCACACTCACGCTGGAACACACGTTTGCTGCTTTTGAGCCTAACACACCTGATGATTTCAAAGGAACGTTGAGGCAGCTTTCTAAAATATAAATCCACAGGCTCAAAGTTGTACAGAATTCCATGGAGGGTAAGCCTGGATTCCAAAATTAAATTTAAAGCTCTGTGAAATAACCTTCATGCAGGCAAAGTACGAGACAGAAAAACTAAAGGTCTGGGGGCGAACAATCAGCTCTGGAAAGTCCTTCAACAGCATTTCAAAGGCTCACGGGAATGGGCTCCCGAGAACTCAGAAACGTCCATGGGGTTTACACCAGGCTGGCGAAGGCCCCTCCGCTCTCGTGACGCGCTCTTTTGGAGTGCTGTCGGCCCCTGGGGCTTGCGGGGGCTGGGGGGCGGGGGACCCGGGTTGGAGGGGTCGGTGGAGGTGGGAGAGGGTGTGGGGGGATAAATGGTAATGGATAAAATATGATAAAAAGGGAAAAAAAGACGATGAGTACGAAATAATCTTTTCTATGTTTTAGAAACACCTTGAATTTCAGGGGCGAAGGCCTGATGTGACTACTCTAAAGCTCTATAACTTGGCACCCTCAGGACCTCTCCGCTTCCACGTGTCTGAATTCAGGACCACGGCCTCTTTTCTGGGCCTGCGTCAGCCTGCAGAGGCACCTGTCCGCGCGCCCTCCTAGGTGACCCTGAGCCCGTCTGCTGCCCACACGCAGCGACACGTCCTCGCAATGTTGCTGCTGCATATTCCACGGCACGCACACGTGCTACTGTCAGGGTCGCTGACACCTGAGCCTCTGAGCTGTCCCAGGTGACG
This sequence comes from Anoura caudifer, assembly GCA_004027475.1. NCBI lineage: Eukaryota > Metazoa > Chordata > Mammalia > Chiroptera > Phyllostomidae > Anoura > Anoura caudifer. The sequence continues at coordinate 359,378 of PVKU01000375.1, read as the reverse complement.
CCCAGCTCAGGACTACGGGTGTGGTCAGGGGCAGAGGACCCAAAGCGAGGAACGCCTGCCGAGCCGGCTGCTGGCCCGCCCTCGTCCGCCAGCAGTTGGCTGCGAATGCTCTGGTGCCATGTACCACCGGCTCCTGCTTGTCCAACGCGATACACCTTTGCAGCTTCGTCTCTGAAGGCTACACTGTGAGCACTTCTGCTTTCTTAATTTTATGTAACCGTTAGTAACATTGGTAAAAGGACACAGGAAAGAAGAAGTCTCCATCTGAGAAGCCCTCCTTTCTCTTCTGCCCCAAAGCGGTCACAGGAAAGACAGCCTGCTTTAGACATCCGAACTTCGTCGTTTAGAATTGAGGAAACCGGTGGCTCACAGGCTGAGATTCGAGTTTGGGTCCTCTGACAAGGACCCTGGTCCAGGCGGCTCCCGCCGGCCATGCTCAGGCTCCTGTTCGGTAAACTCGACTTTCCCCAAAGCATCGGCCACATACTTGAGCCTGAAGATCGTGGCCGGAAGGGGTGGAGCTGAAAACCAGGCATCCTGGGATGAGCCCCAGAGCCCGTCACTCATTTGGCCACCTGCCTGGCGTTTGGCAATCAGCAGTAGGACGGATTGTGTGAAACCATGGGGGTGCGCTGCTGGGGAACCAGGAGGCTGGGCCTCGGTCGCAGGCTCCAGGTGCCCAGCAGAGGACATGTGGCATTCAGTCACCCGTTTGGGTTGCTAGGTAACAATGTATATGGCATCGCTACATTTGAACATGATGTCATATAATACATGTATATAATACCGTATATGCATATAATGTTGCAGGACAATAGTGGCTAGCTCCCTTAATTCCCAGGCAAGGCCAGCCTCTACATGAAGCAGCTCTGGATACAGTGTCTCCATTGTCATGCCAACCCTACACAAAGGTACCTGCTGCTCTTCTTTGTATTTCCATCCTTAGAGACGGACATACCAAGTTCAGAGGGTCACAGGCTTGCCTACGTGTACCTCTCTTCTGGCTCCAAAGCTGACCCTTCTTCATTCCCCGTTACAACTCCCATCCCAGGTTTATCCGCAGTTTTTTAAACTACAGCCCAAGTAAAGCCCGGGAGGAATAGTATTCGTGAACAGGAGCACAGAGCCACCCTCTCTTCCAGGACAGGCTTGGCATCGATCTGTTCGAGCCCGTGGAAGCGTCAGCAGGGCACAGACCGCAGCTGCTGGCTGCCTGGCCCCTGCCCTCCCCGGCCCCGGGAGGCGACGTACCAGGGGCTCCTTGCCACGGCGACTCCCCGAGCGTCTGTCCAGTCCCAGGCCACTGGGAGAAAGCCCACCTGACACTAAAATAGGACAGAGACCGCAGGGAGAGGCAGGCAGTGGGGGGAAGCTAAAGCTTGTGGTTTGAGAGAACACAGACGGAAGGACAGGTCGTTACATTGGACCACGCTCTCTTACTCTTTCTTTCTCTGTCTCGTTTATATTTGGTCTCATTCTCCGGAAGATCTTGTTGTGGGATTGGGAAGAACTATGCTTGAGTCGGAATTTCACAAGACATTCATTTACAAGAAAGATCAGGAGAGAAAAGAGGAAACAGGAACGTGCAAGTTGCTCAAATGCACTGAAAGTAAGGATGAAGGTTTTTCTAATGCTACCTGCTGCGAACTTTTAACATAATTTTAATTGTAAATAAATATACCTGTTACTGAACACATCTGCTTCAATAAAGTAGGTATATATATAGTTCTGTGAATATGAATAAAATATTTACAGTCATAAAGCAGGATTTATTAAAATGCTGTTAAAGCTAAATTATGTTTATAGTGAAAATACTATTATAATTGGAAATCCTGCAATAAGCTTCCGCTAATAGGACTGGGTCTAGGGTCACACAGCCACTTGAAGAATAGCTTTAAGTTTAACAGCTCGAACGCCCCAGCAGTTTTATAATTTGGCCTCCTGGAAATAAAGCAAACTGCATTCTGGCATTGTACTGACGGGTTTCCCAGATAAGGAGAAAACGAAGCTGATGCTCGTATTTTTTCCCCCTCAAATGTCACAAAGATATTAAAAAGAAAAGAGGGCAGTGTGGAATTCCCGGTGCGTGCATTTAGAAATGTTCCCAAATAATTAGCCGCATTCAGGGCCAATTAAAGCTATGGCCCAAAGTACACATTCCCCACACAGATAAAATCTAAATGGGAAGGTGTTCCCGAGGCCAGCTGTTTCTCTTGGTAAGCGCGTGGGCATCTGCAAGGCAAGAGTCTGGGTGCAAAGTGCAATGAGGGAAGGCCGCTTGTCTTGTCCCATGGTCTGAGCTCCCCGACACCTGTCTGGCGTCCAGGCAACCGCGCTGTTTTACAGTTTTCTGGAGCAGCAGGGAGACTCTACGGTCTTTCAACATCACTGTCTCTTCTTTTGTGCGGGAAGACACAAAATGAGTGCTAAGATTTCAGTCCCAGATCTCACTGCGGGTTGCAGTGCTGACCCACCCTGGGTGGGACGGGGGGCAGGGGCCAGCGCTCGGCTCCCACGCCAGCCAGTCAACGCATGCTCCCCGTTCCTCCGGGTCTTTGATAACTCCAGCTCTGCCGTCTCTAGCTGTCCCTTCGCATTCTGTCTGTCTCGTCTCTACCTCTGTCTCTGTCAAGTTCACTAGATTCTACGACAATGTCCTCAGGGTTTCATGTACGAACCACAATTGAACAGTGTGTATGCACAGACTCATTCTGTAATGCCATGGATATTGGGGTGGCCTATAAGTCCATTTACATTTGTTTTTGTTTTTGTTTTTTTGCTGTAAAAGATACATTTTCCATGTTCACCAGTAACTTTTTGATTTGGATACATCTTCTTTTTAAAAAAATATATTTTAGTGATTATGCTATTACAATTGTCCCATTTTTTCCTTTTCCACCCTCCGCCGGGTACCCTTATATTCCCTCCAGCAACCACCGCTTCAGTTCATGTCCATGGGTCATGCATGTAAGTTCATTGGCTTCACATTTCCTATACTATTCTTAACATTCCCTTATCTATTTTGTACCTACATTTATGCATCTTAATCCCTGCACCTTGTCCCCCATCTCCCCCCTTCCACCTCCCAGCTGATAACCCTCTAAGTGATCTCCATATCTACGATTCTGTTCCTGTTCTGGTCATTTGCTTGGTTTGTTTTTTTTAGATTCAGCTATTGATAATTGTGAATTTGTTTTCATTTTAATATTCATAGCTTTGATCTTCTTTTTCTTAGATAAGTCCCTTTAACATTTCATATAATAAGGGCTTGGTGATGATGAACTGCTTTAACTTTACCTTGTCTGTGAAGCATTTTATCTGACCCTTCATTCTAAATGATAGCTTTGCTGGATAGAGCAATCTAGATTATAGGTCCTTGCTTTTTACGACTTCAAATACTTCTTGCCAGTCCCTTCTAACCTGTAAAGTTTCTTTTGAGAAATCAGCTGACAGTCTTAAGGGAACTCCTTTGTAGGTAACCCTCTGCCTTCCTCTTGCTGCTTTTAAGATTCTTGCTGCTTTATCTTTAACCTCTGGCATTTTAATTATGACGTGCCTTGCTGTGTTCTTCTTTGGGTCCAACTTGTTTGGGACTCTCTGTGCTTCTTGGACTTGTATGTCTATTAACCTTCCCAAATTAGGGAAGTTTTCTTTCATTATTTTTTCAAACAAGTTTTCAATTTCTTGCTCTTCCTCTTCTCCTTCTGGCACCCCTACGATTTGGGTGTTGGCACATTGGAAGATGCCCCAGAGGCTCTTTCGACTATCTTCATTTTTTAAAATTCTTTTCTTTCTGTTCTGATTAAATGCTTTTTTCTTCCTTATGTTCCAAATCATTGATTTGATTCTCAGCTTCATCCCCTCCACTGTTGGTTCCCTGTAGAATTTTTTATATTTCACTCAATGCAACCTTTATTTCTGCCTGGGACTTTTTTATGCTGTTGCCATTCACAATGAGTTCTTTGAGCATCCTGATAACCAGTATTTTGAACTCTGCATCTGATAGGTTGCTTATCTCCATTTCATTTAGTTCTTTTCCGGGAGTTATGTTCTGTTTTCTCATTTGGGCCATGTTTCTTTGTTTGCTCAATTTGGCAGCCTCCCTGTGTTTGTTTCTGTGTATTAGATAGAGCTGCTGTGACTCCATGTCTCAGTAGCGTGGTCTGTTGTAGAAGAGGGGAGCTGTAAGTTGTGTGGGTTGGAGTCTTAGGAGATCACCAGGGTGGAGAAATCTGTTTCACTACTGTCTGGCTCTGTGTAGGCAAAGTCTTGAAGAGGGGACAATGCCACTGTCCGGCTTTTGGAGGTTTACCCAGGAGGAAGCTCTCGCCTGGTACTCGCCCTGTTTCCAGTCACTTCGCTTTCTCCCTGCATGCCACTTGCACCCTTCCAGCTGTTGCCCGGGTGCTAAATCCCAAAGGGGCTGGATCTGTGTTCATCCTAACTAAGGTCTAAGTCTGTGCAGGCCCTTTAGAAGAGTCTTCTGATAATTTGGCAGTTTCTTCCACCACTCCGATCCCCACTGGCTTGTACGGACAGAAGTTATGGGGACTTATCTTCCCAGAGCTAGAACCCTGGGCTGCTGGACGGTTTGGTTTGGGGCTTGGATCCCTCGCTCCTAAGGTATCCCTCCTGATTTTTATCCACCACACATGAATGCGGGACCACCCATTTCACCACCTCTCTCTGCATCTCTGCCCCTCCTACCCACCTAGATGAATGTAGCTTCTTTAAATCCTTGGTTGTTGGACCTCCATACAGCTCAATTTTCTGATGGTTCTGGGTGATATTTGTTTTTTAGTTTAGTTGTAATCTTTTCTGTAGTTGTATAACAAGGCAAAGCTTCTTTACCTATGCCTCCATTTTGACTGGAAGTCTGATTTAGATATTTTGGGTATATCAGCTATCTCCCAAATGGTAGAACATTGATTATTCTCACTTAATATCCCCATTTGATTGCTATCAACTTCAACTGGTCTACCCAACTATGGAGCAATATGTAGTGAAAAAATCTCCAGCACAAAGTTTCTTAAACTGCTTTTGACACATTCAGTCATAGCACCTTTTACATATATTGCACAAATCTTTTTTTGCATTTCACTCACATTTTTATATTTCTTGAAATAATAAAGCACATATGCTGAAAATGTCACTTATTTTCTTGCATCTTCAATATTAAAATGGCTTCACAAAAAATTTACCAATTTTGATACGATTTTTAAATGCATGCTGATATGACAGCTGTCGCACACGATCTGACCAAACTGTTCCAAATGACGTTAAAGACAACTACTCTCATAAGAGCCATCTTACGGAAAAAAACAAATGAACTTTTGGGCCAACCCAATATCCAATGCTACCATACAGTAAAAATATGATTCTGAATTAAGAATGTTTTACAATTATTTTCCATATAGTAAAAATGCTGTTTCTAGAACTTGCAGTTTAGACCATGAAATAGTTAATTACTGACATCCAACTTTTACTTTCCTGAAAGAATAACCATCTCACCTAACTGTCTGCATGACCTCGACAGCTCTTCAGAGATTCTGAAATGGAAATCAACAGACTCCATTCTGAGTGTTCTTAAGCTTCCACAACCCCGGGTGAAGTTCTTGTTACTAAATATGTTTAATATGAACATACAAGTAGGTCCTATTATTGAAAGTCAGCTAACAACTCTCTGAGAATTCTATGATTTCCTCAATAATCTGCCCGAGTTCAAAAGAAATTTGGGAATAATATACAAAATAGTGATTCTGAATAAAGTACTCGTTTAAACATAGCATGTGGTGGGAGCTGGCATACACCCCAGTTTTTTGTTTGATTTTTTGTGTGTGTACAATGAGATCATGTTGCAAAATTTTCATGCAGAGTTCACTAAATTATTAACTTACTTACATGGATGTCAGGAAGTAACTTTAATGTTGACTTACACCATGCTTAGAGAAAGTATGGAACTTCAAATTTAGCAACATAAAAGGAAATTATGTTCACATAGTTTCAAGAGGCAAAAAAAGAAACTTACAGTCTCAGTGAACAGAGGTGCCCCCACCTCCTGCCAGGGGTCGGTCACCTCAACTTGTCATGTATTTGCTAAGGCAAAGCACACTCATCTGAGCAGCTCAGGACCTCCGATAACTTATAAAGTAACATTTAAAAAAATAAATGTTCCAGCATGTATACATATGCATATATTTTTAAATAGTACTTACCATTAACTAACTAACTACAAGTTATATATTTTTCTATTCATTTTTTAGAAATGAAAGATATATATTAAAACTCTCTAAACCACCTGTAGCATATTTTATTAAGTATTGCTTTAAATATTCATCTTGAATCAACAAAAACTGCAATTTTAAGAGGAAGTATCTAAAGGTAGAATTACTATCAAGAGAAAGGAAAAAACTCAAAACTTACTAATGTATTCCAAAAACTATTAAAAATAACTGTACAGTAGAATTACTGGCAGATTATAGAGCTGCTTCTGCGCGTTTGTACTGAGTGAGCTGTGCGTGTGAGGGGTAATCAATGAAGTTGTTGATTTTACTGCGTCCCTGGGAGCAGGAGGAGGACCGGTGGGGGTTATGCCATTTAAACCTCCATGTGGATCTCGGTTTGTCTGCAATAACAAATACTGAATGGGCTGCTGATTAACTCTGCTGCAAACCACGGCCCCTTTCTAAGACTCAGCAGGCGCGCTGCCTTCTGAGGTGACTCACCATTCATGTTCTTGAAGATGTTCAGGATGGGGAGGATCTGGCGGTAGTAGGGAACCAGGGCCTCGCCCACCATCTCGGCCGACAGGACCAGGTGCTGGATGACTTTGAGAGTGACGCAGATGACCTGCCGGTTCCGGAGGTTCAAAGCATCTGAGCAGCAGGAAAAGGAACAGGCCAAAATGAAGAGCGTGAGTCTCCGCGGTGATTAGGTGAACCGACTGGCAGACCGTTTATCTAAGCTGCTCTCCACTGGGGACCACCGGGGGGTGGGGTGGGGGGTGGGCCCTATTGTTACAGCTCCGCAGGATGCGCTGCGGCCCCTTACACTATCAACACCGTCTCGTCGGGGTGCTGTTTGTGCTCCCCGCTGAGCGGGACCCCTCACCTGCCCTCAGCAAGCAGCTCCCATCTCTCCCAGGGCGTCCGTGAGGCACAGGGGTCACGACAGGGGACAGAACAGTCAGCCTCGCTGGAGTTGAAGGCTAACAGACACATCTGTTAACAACCCGCCCTGTTCTTAAAACCGGCACCGGACACAAAGGCTTGTTTGGGAGCGGAGACCGCAGACTGGGTGCTCACACCGAGACTGGTTTTGGGGGAAGTGAACACAAACGATGTTTACACTCTCAAGAATGCAGGGAAGGACGGCAAAATCTTAAGTGTCTGGAACTTTACCAGGCGTCAGCCGTCACTAACCACGAGAGACCAGGGAAATACACAGTGGTTCTAAGGAGCCCTTGCCAATGCGGGCACCAGCTGCACTGCGGGGGTGGGGCGGGAGATGGGCCCTGTCCCAGGCTCGCAGGACCTTGCGTTTGCCCCTCCCCGAGGCGAGGACCAGAGGGCACCCCTGCCCGCACGTGGTCCCTGATGACCGGATGAGCCTGGCCCACAGCCCCACACTCTCCCGGTCCCGGTCTCCTCAATCACGGGAATCTGACCGACTTTCTAGGATGGCTGAAGGTTTGCAGATTTGAATAGAAGGGCTATGTGGAGCATGTGTCATAGAAGACAGTTCAAAGGGGGCGACTTACACACTGTGATGCCCTGGACTATTCCAAGGCAGAGTCAAAGGCCTTTATTTGTAAGATATTCTACCTTCTTAAAAAAAAAGGTTGACTATGACCTTGAGGCACGTGCCACTCATGGAGGGACGAAAGGAACCAGGCTTTCAAAAGGGATGCTGCCACTCAGAACACCTGTGAGGCCATCCTGCGTCATCCTTGAACTCCAGGTCACGTTCCCAATCTCCTGAATCTTGAGAGCCCTTCAGATTGTGTGTTCCAAATACAAGTTCCTGCCATAGACTTTCTCTTGGTCCTGTTTCCCATGATCAGCAATGATGCAACCAGGACCCCAGCCAGGCAGGGTCAAGTCCTGTTTCTCATCCCTCGCATTCCTCATATCGCCAAGTCTTCCTGGTTTGTCTTTGTAATATCGCTTGGATTTATGCCCTTCTACCCATCCCCTCCTCCACTGCCCTGCTCTCCCCACCCCTCCTCCACTGACCTGCTCTTCCCATCCTCTCCTCCACTGCCCTGCTCTCCCCACCCCTCCTCCACTGACCTGGGCTCCCCACCCCTCCTCCACTGCCCTGCTCTTCCCATCCTCTCCACTCCTCTGCTCTCTGCACCCTCACCTATCCCCACAACCTGTCTTTCTACATTGCTGCTGGGTGAACCTCCCCAAAATCTGTCTAATAACCTCAGCATCTGCTCACAACATAGAGTCAGCGTCCCCCAGACTCCACTTCCTACAGAATGAGGTGCACACCAGCCAGTCATAAGGGTGACACTGAGGGTTGTTTGAACCCAACTGAATTCTCAGGAATCTAAGACAATGAGGCATCATTCGGTGGTCACACAGCTATTTCCTCTGGAACCACAAGTTTTTAAAAATACAATGTGGTCAGTTTTGCTGTCTCCGGCAACAAAAAGGGTGTTGGTGCACGAGAACTCCTCCGGCAGCCCCCCAGCCCCTTGCACAGAGCGAGTTCTGTCTGGAAGCAAACACAGTCGGGACGCCCGGAGATGACCCGGGGAACCTCAATAGAGCAGTAGGTGGCTCGTCTCCCCAGCAGTCAGCCACTTCACAGGCCCTACCACATGCGGATTCCCCAAAACAACTGAACACAGGACGCTGCGACTTCGCCCGAGAGCTTCGGCAGCCCGAGCATCAAGAGCAGGGTGTCAGAAAACCACGGGCAGGCGAGAGGAAGAAGGGCAGGTAGAGATTCCCACAGCCAGTTGGGGGTAGGGTGGAGCCTTTTTCTGGTCTCGTCCCACCTAGAAGTTTCCCTTTTTCCAGATGTCAGTGGGCCCCAAACCCTGCCAGCTGACAGAGTTCGGCGTCACCGATGAGAACGGGGAGCTTGCAGAAGCACTGCTCCGAGGACCGATCATGGGTGGCGGGCCTGCTTTCAGAGAACCTACCGAGTCTCGCCTGTTTGGGGCTGGGGACTGTGCCGAGCTGTGAGAGCCGGGGCACAAGTGGTTCCCGGGCACCCAGCACCTCTGTACGCCAGGAATGACACCGGGCACTCTGCATGTAGTCGTCCACTTAACCCTCACTCACCAAGGGCTCGCTGAGAATGTGCCCTACACCGGTCACGGTTCTCGGAATCAGGAATATAATCAGGAACCGAACAAGACACCGCCCTCCTGGGGTTTATATAGTGTGGAAGGAGAGATCGGACGCATCCTACGAGTATGATAAGGATCTATAAGAAGGGCGGGGTACTTAGACAGCAGATCAAAAGGGGCATCCCGACCAGTCTAGAGAGTCGGGATGCTCCCGGACACAGGGACGGACCCAGGAGATGAGTAGATGTTCCGTGGGCCAGGAGTATTCCAGGAAAGGGAGCGGTGTGCAAGAGACGGCCCCCTCCTGCAAAAAGGAGGTCTCCTTCTACCCCAAGTCCTGCTGCAGCTCATATGGATAGAGTTCTGTTCGCTGATGTGGAACCAGAGCCCCGGGTAGCACAGCAACAGTCTACCAAGTGGTTGCGTCACTGGGTATATGTCTTTGTTGGCATCGTCCAGAAGGGTAGGAAGAAGTGCCCAGATGTGGGTTGATGCCAAAAGGGAGGGTGAGGCTGTGGCACTTTTCCCCGGCTGGTCTATCCCTAGCTCCCACGTTCTTACCAACCAAACAGGACGGGATGTGTGAGACACTGGGTTGCCGCCTCCCCTCTCCACGCACCCTTGTGTCCCACTCTGCTCCCTAAAAAGGACCCGCAGCTACATGTAGCTAAATGCTTCGTAAGCTGCTGACTGAAGGTCAGACATTGAAACAGAACCATGTGAGCGTGTTTTTAATAGATATTCAAATAATTGTATAAATGAGTGCATTTAATCCTCACGACATGTTGTGGTTCTGTTTTTTTCAAGAAAGCCTTTCTGCGGACCCTGAAAAACCACAAGCAGAAGAACCTGCTTGGGAACCTCCGATACTGAAGGTATGGGAGGAGGCGGCTGTCCGGGCAGGGGCGGAGCCCGTCTGGCGACTGTAGAAAAGCTTCCGGTGGCCGTAGCGGCTGCTGCGCGCTGGCCTTCCACAGCGCTCTTCAGCTAGGGCACGCACGCCACGCTTGCGGTAGTCGGGCTCGCGTGGGCTCATCCACTACCAAGGCTGGATTGTTGCCGTATGGAATGCGCCGATCCAGGAGTAAACAGTAACATCCAACTTTTGGTGTTTAGCTTTATGCCTATATGTATAGGTCATTGGTCACTTAGGCATAAATTAATTGTCTCTCTCACGATGGCTTGTCATATCTGTTAGGAAATGATTATTTCACTTGATTACAACCCCTGCAAATTAACGTGGCAGTGTGAAATGTTATTGGATTGACAATGACTGACAAGGATCAGGTTGGCCAAAAAGTCCATCAGGTTTTCTCCGCACGACGACTCTAGCAGTGCTGAGCTGTCTTTAACTTCCTTTGAGGCAATTTTGTTAGATGGTATTGTGACATCTGTCATGTCGTTGTGACAGCTGTCACATCAGCGTGCATTTACAAAATGAGCTTCATCAAGACTGGTGAATTTTTGTGCAGCCATTTTGAAATCGAACATGGAAGATATGCAACAATTTTTGGCATGTTATGCTTTATTATTTCACAAAAGGTAAAAACGCAACTGAAATGCAAAAAAAAAAAAAAAAAAAAATTTGTGCAGTGTATGCAGAAGTTCCTGTGAGGGATCTAAGGTGTCAGAAGTGGTTTGCGAAGTTTCTTGGTGCTGTTGACACCTTGGCCAAGTAATCCTTTGCTGGGGGGCTGTCTTAGTCACTGGAAGAAGTTCAGCAGCTCCCTGGCCTCTGCCCACTAGACGCCAATGGTGGGAGATAGCCGACGTACTCAGAATGCCCAGATCAATCAAGTTATTGGTGAAAATGAAAAGCCGCATCTTTTATTTTATGGAAAAAATGTAATGGACTTTTTGGTCAACCCAATAAAATGCCTGAACTGTAACTACTAATGGCCTTGAAAATGGGACCTTGTATCCCCCTGAGGGACCAAGGAGTGGCCCTGAAACCCTGGCAGCCATTGCGAAATAAAGCCAAGGATGTACTGTAGTAGCCCCTCAATTCAGCCAAGAGGGATTTTTTATATTGCCCATTTCCACTTCAGTTCCTCTAGTTTTCTTTCTTATTCTCAGGGAATTAAGATATACCATTAAGTTAGCAAGTTTTTTTTCCTCTATATACCAGTAGAATTAAATAAAAAAGGGTGGGGTTTTTTTGAGACAAAGTTCTATCTTGTTTGAAAAGTTTGTTAACAGATGTAAAGAGAATGTGACACTCTAGCTTGAAAAACAAGTAACGTGTTTACTCTTGTGTGGATGGCCCTGAAAGCTCTTGTCAGGACTTGAGTGAGGACTCTGGGCCCCAGATTTAAGGTTTGGGAGAGGGCCTTAGACGAGACGCCTGCCGACACTGTCACTCAGCCAGGGGACCTTCCTGTTCAGAAGGTGGATTTCTCCTGGACTGCTTTCTGCCTTCAAGAATCATCAGTAAGGCAGAGTTCTCAGATATACAGATACTGCTGAAGAATAAGGAAAAATAAAGTCAAAGTGGTGAAACACTCTTAGATTGTTACAAGTTACATGTATGATTTTCTCAAGCATAAAATCTATTATTGCTATAGTTTTTGTAAAAAGAGAACATTTTCCACTATTAGATATGGCTCACTACTGTGGAATCAGGAGGAATGGAAATATTTCTACTTCTTTTAATCCTAGAAGCACCAAACAAACCACAAAAGCAAACAATCAATTCTAAAAGATGTTTTTAACGTATGTTACTATAAATGTTAATATCCTTCGCATACCAATAGCAATCACAAACCAACAACAGATGAAATCTTCTACTTTAAAAAGGGGCAAAGAATGTGACTGGATAATACACAAATTAATGGATACGAATGAACGACTATTCTAGAATGCTCAACCTCAGCGATAATCGAAATGGAGCACTCCCTCACAATTTTGAATAAGGTATTAGCACACAGTTTTTGAAGATGTAAGGCACGTGTGGGAACAGAGGTGCCCTCACAGATGCCAGACGGCAGGCCACGAGTCTCCCCAGTGGGGCGAGCATGCACGCCCGGACCCCGCAGCGTCACGCTCGGGCACTCAGTCTAGTGACAGGTGTGGCTGTGCAGAGAGCTTCGGGAGGGAGGGTGTTACAAGTACCTTTACCTATAATGAGAAACAACCTAAATGCTTCAAAAACAATGGCTTATTTAAACAGAACTCGTATGTCCATACGATGGAAAGTTGGGAAGTTACTGAAGTCATCTAATAAAAAATATTTTAATGATAGGAGAATGGTGGTAAGGTCCCGGTGAGTGAAGAAGTAGGCTACACAGCATATTTTCACTATAATCTCCTGTTATAGAATAGAATGTAAACAGAAAATACTAGAAATTTACATATTCAGACGCTAACAGGAGAGACTGCATTTTCACAGGTACATGTAGACACAGGATTTTACTCCACTAAAAACCAAACTTTGTACACTGCTGATGAAAAAAATGAATACACTTTGTATACTTCCCTAAAAATATTATTGTTCATGATTATAACTTTATGTGTGTTTTAATGAAGCAGAATTTAAATGCTTCTCCTTATTCTTTCTCAATATTTTCTTGATTATTCTTAACCATATATATTTTGAGACAAACTTTAAAATAATTTGGTTAGATTCAAAAATCTGCTTGGTACTTTGATTAAAATTCCAATAAATTTAGAGAATAATTTTAGGGAAAATTATCATCTTTCCTACCAAATCACTGAATCTTTCCATTAGAAATATATATATATATACACACACACACAAACACACACATATATGTGTGTGTCTCTTTAATTTTTCTTATTTTTAATTAAGCTGCTTTGAAAAGCCGGGAGGTTCTAAGGACACGGAACGAGAAGGCTGAGAGCTGTGCCCTGGAACTGAAAAAGGGGTGAAGTAAACACATCAGTTTCTGAGAAGGACAGGCCCTTTTCTCCCCAAGGAAAGAGCTGCAAAACCACACTGCTAAGCCTGACGCCAGTATCTGGTTCAGTTCTGGGGTTGAGTGAGCAAGCAGCCGGAGAGCCCCTGGGAAGACAGCATGACCACCCGGCCCGAGCGGGCTCCCCGGGACGAGCCAGGCCAAGCACACCTTGCGGTGTGACAAGGGCGCTGGCCGGGGGCTTGTCACAGAGGACCCCAGTGGGCGTCTGCCCAGACCCTTCTCATAAGCAAGAGACGGAAGTGGCTCAAAAGTTAGATTTTCTCTCCTTCAGTTGTGTGAACCCTCGAACCCAAGCAACAGGCACTGAAGGTTTGGTGCCACCGTGCACCGCCCCCACTGGGACACTGTAGAGGCACGTCCTCCACCCAGTCCGTTTCCCGTGTGACTTGGGAAGCAAACCGAGCTCTCTAGGACAGTTTGAATCCTTTTTCCTCTTGCATTTTGTTACCCAAATCACTCTAAGTAACATACACCCCTTTTCCATAGTTTCAGAACAAATTAGATATTTTCTTCTTAAATTAAAAGTCATTGCTACTTTTTACAGCCATTATCACTTTTAAAAGAATCTACCTAGAAGATTTCAAGGTCTATAAGTAAAATGAATAGACCACAAATGCAAGATAACTCCTTTCAATTGTACTAGCTCCTTTCTAATTAAATAGAATTCTCAAAACAACTTCTGTATTATGATACGGATTCTCCTGTTTTATCCTTGTTTGGCCTATTTTTTCCATGGGGTGCTCTTTAACAAGAATATTTTGCTCTGAAAACGTTGCTGCTTTAGCTGTGCCTGTGCAGGTTTGTCCTTTCTAGCTGGGTGACCTCGGCTCATTAGAGTTCTCCTAATGAGGCCGCTGTCCTGCGTGCTCTGTGTTTGTGGGTCAGCGGTATCCGGGGGTTGCTTTCAGCGGCCGGGGTCACCTTGCCCTCTGGTCGACCACTGCACAAATGTGTGTTGCTGCCCAAACAAAGGATCACATGAGAGAATGTAGATGAATAAACAGGAATTTACTCTCAGCATTTTAATAATTTCTCCAATAAGCGGACAGTGTTACTTCATTATCCTCTGTATTTGCTGTTTTGTATTAGAACTTCTTTCAAGGCAGTGTCTGTATAACGTGCGGTGCCGTGGCAAGCCCAAACGGCAATTCACACTTTTGATCGTGACGCCCACGCCAATTTCAGTATGGGTGGCAGCTCTGTAGCTGATTGAATTAACTTTGCAAATGTTTCGAGGCATCTACTGTGTACTAACCGGCACTGTAGATGCTATGGAATGTATTACTTTCTAACATCAGGTTCTAGATGACGTGAGAGGAAGATTTCAAGTTCTGTGGGTGTGGGAAGACGGTGGGAGGGACCGGAGTGGAGGGTGGGGAGAGGAAGCAGAATGGGTCCCTGCAGGGAAGACCCTGCTGGAGCACAGCGTGAAGTACCCTTCACGTCAGCCGCTCGGGAAGGTGGGATCAGGCGTTCCCGGGAGATGGCAAAGGGACGATGGAATGAGAGGACCACAGAGCACAGCGTGCACAGAAAGAAACTAAAAATAAAGCCCAAAGCTTGATTTGCAGCCAGATAGTTAATGGGAGTCCTTGAATGTCATGCCAAAGGATTTAAAGTCTGCAGAAACCAGGTGGGAATCTGTCCTTGAAAGATGAACGTGCGCCAGGTGGTACCGGGAGTGGAAAGGTCGGTAAGAACTAAAGTGTGTGGTGTGGGCCAGAAGGAAGGAGGGGGGATCAGAGGAGAGAGTTCTGGGCTAGTGGAGCAGGTAGAAAACTGGAGGAAGAGGGTCCCAGGGGGCAGACACACACAGAGGGGTGTACTGAACCCCGAGAAAGCCCGGCCTCCGCTGGCCCCTGAGTGCTGTGCAAGGCAGAGAGAGCTCGCGAGGCCCAGAGGATGAGCAGAAGCTGGAAGATGGAAGAACTTTGGCTGCTGCCCACAGACAAAGTTTGCAGCTGATGTTGAGCAGGTTAACTGTCAGAACTAGAGCTGATGTTCTTCAGAGGAATGTCACAGAATTCAGAGACTCTAAAATATATCGTTGCATGGTATGCTGGCTTATTCTGGGCCCCTTGAGATCAGATGTCCCCCCCCACCCCCCGCCCTGGCTGGTCAATGACCAGGGAATAGCAGGGAAATGTGTCAACTGCCAGGATGGTGCATTCATTGTCACAGACACCCTTCTGAGGTCTAATTTCCTCTGCTCCAGTGACCAGGGACATTTGCCCGGCTAGGTCCCTGAGCCATGGCAATGAGCACAGCCCCTGCCCACCTGCTGCAGGCGTGGAGCGTACGAGAGACAGACTTTTGTTTGAACGCACTCGCTGCTTTAAGGTTTTGATTTTGGACATTGTTAGTATTGCAACATAACCTAGCCTATCCTGATCAATCAAGTTCCCCTTAGCGCATTCGGAGAGCTCTCCTCCAGTCTTAGTTTGTTCTAAACACACGGCGTGTGAGACCGAGAAGGGGCAGGCCACTGGGGTCCAGAGTGGAGCAGGGAGGGGGAGGGGCCTAAGATGATTGTCACCCGGAGGAGAAAAAATTGTGGGTCGTCTGATGTTAAGGAAATAATGTTCGCGTGCTAGATCCTGAAATATTTGAAAAAAATAGTGTGAATTAAGCAAATAAAATGAGAGGCAATTATCAATGCCAAGAAAAATAAGCTAAGGAAAGCAGTGGCATCACGGTGGGAGTGTGATTTACAGAGAGCAGTGTGTGGCCACGGTGGGGTTAGCAGCTGCTCACTGATTTCGCTGTGATGTTGGCTGTTAGAGGGCGCAGGGGGGTGACGGTGCGTCTGGGGAGGAGAGACACTCCCCGTCACTGCTCGGTGACTGGCAGCCCCCACCAGAACCGTGTGTCCGGAACGACCAGACAGTGGGGACAGTCTCTCAAAGAAGTTCCGGAACCAGGTCTATTTTTCCCTCGTAATTAGTGACTATTTCTCCCATTTATTTGTAGTTACAACAGACTGTTGATGTGGGGTTTTTATTGCCACCGTATTTTTTCACAAGCTACCTTGGCTTTTATTTTAAAAAAGTTATTGCCTTCCTGAGGGGTTCCACTTTTCCGTCCCGGGGCAGCACAAACTGGGGGCTCATCAGGCACGCAGCATCTCGGCCTGCCACAGCCCCCGGGCGGCGCCTGCCCCTTCCCAGGCTCCGCAGAGGATCCGTCCGCACAGGGAGGTCTGGGGAGCGGTGCTCCGGACCCAGCGACTTTCCACCCGTGGTGCAAGGATTTTTAAAGCCTGCAGAACTGGCTATCGGGTCGGGGGCACTGACCCCTCTTCCCTTAGACGGTCAGATGAAAACGTGACACCAGCCAGCACAACAGTGGCCATCGGTGTGAATGAATCACAATTATCCCTGGGTTTTTGTCAGATTGGCAAGAGATGCATTGTTCGGCATGCTGCAGAACTTTCATAACAAGTGCGCTGTGCCGCGAGACGGGCCAGGTCGAATGTCGCTGCCCTGGACCGCTGGTGCGCACGCTGGGGTGGGGTTGGGGGCGCGGTTGGGGGCGCAGAGTGCAGGGCCGGGCAGCGGGGGCAGGCCTGGCCTCTTGTGTCTCCCGGCCTGAGGGCCCCTCCCCGACAGAGGCAAACCGGGCGCTGGGAGCTCCGGCTGGGCTGCTGCGTCTGAGCCTGACGCCCTGCTCCGTACAAAAGGTCCTCGTAGTGACGTCTGTGTCACGAGCATGTTTATCAGCAGAAGTCAATTCTTTTTACACACCTGAAACGTTTTCTACGTTGAATTCTGTGTTTCTAAAGTTAACATTTCATTTCCTCGCTCCGTTATCAGCAGCGTCAGGATTACTCCAGATCAACCCCCCACTCTAGAAACAGGCAGGCTGCCGACCCCAGTTCTCTGCCTCGCGGGGAATCCATGTCTTTTGCTTTGCCTTCAGACATACTAGTAAGAATTTGAGAAAAGCTGCTGAAGAACTTGGTAGCTGGTGATGAAAAGGCTAATTTTTATCCCTGGAGAGAGTCAACACGGTACTAACCGTACCTTTGAAAATGAGACGCACACACAGCTGTCCCACGTCACGCCCTTGGTGTGCAGTGGCCCGCTCCCAGATCGATCGGCCGCACCCCCAGCTCCCACCTGAGAGGCTCAGCCTGTGCCCGGAGCTCTTTCGCGTGGGGCCGGCCGGACCCAGGCCGGACCGCCACAGCTAATCGGGGCTCCTTCCTGAGAGATGTTTGGCTGTTAGTGACGTGACCAGGCCGAGAAGAAATGAGCCACGTTAGGTTCGGCAACAGTATACAGGATGAGCTTTCTTCGCTTCTGGAACCTTAAATCACCAAATTCCTACGCGGTTAATGTTCCCTGGCAAATCCTATTTACCGAGTCCTGGACGGTGTTTCCACTCAGCAGCAAATGGCCTCCAGCATGTGCCTACCGTAAATTTTGTCCTAAGCACACATCGCTTCTCTCTAAACTCCCTCCAGTGTCTCCAAAATACGACCCCGACAGCAGTGGACAGCGATTCACCGTGGGCCGCAGCACTCTGGTTTGGACCGTTCTTACCATGAACAGTGTCATGAAGTCAGCCCTTAGACGCTCTCTGCTCCTGTTTCCCATGGGACCGGGGTTGGGGGCTCTCCGGGAAAGGCGGGGACCCCAGCGTGAGCAATTTAAGGAGCGGCACAGACTTCCGGTGTTGCTGCTGTCCTGGCAGGTGCAGGAGGAAAAGGAGGACGGGGAGAATGTTCTGGGCCATCCTGCTTTCGCTCATAAAACGCATGTACCACGCTTTAGAAAACGCAGCACGTCACCCAAGTTCACACCATCCAGCGCTGTGGCCTGTCAGGGCAAGTCCCTTGTGGAGGCGGTTTCACGTGGCCCGGTCTCTGTCACACTTCCGGCAGGTCAGCCCTCCCCTCCCTCCGCTAACCTGCACGGGAAGGAGACCTGGTGTTAATAAGGCCCCTTTGAGGGTCCTGTTTCTGTCCCTGCTGATTGTCATGGCCAGTGGCCCTGGGCTTTCCTGTGGCTTCACACGCGGTCCAGGAGGGGAGACCTGGAGTTTCGGTGACAGATCTCTCACAGGGTCTCAAAGACTCGAGAGCATGTTTCAAGTTGATTCCGTTTAAACCGTGACGGCAGAAGCACCCCAAATCTAGAATTCTAATGATATTAATTTGAATCAAAAGGTGACCATGGAGAAAATTAAGTGACCCAGACTGGGAAATGACCCCATGTGGAACGATTTTTATCTTGTTTTGGTCAAACCCCTTGTACGGAGTATCCCTGAGAAGACAGGATGGGGTTCCCCCAGGTCCTCAGAGACTAGGCAGGTGTCTCGTCAATCATCCAGGGAGGGGGCTCATCCTGCAGCAGGGACCCAGGCAAATCTGGGGTGGGCGATGCAGGGACCTGCTCATCCTGCTGCAGCCAGGGTGGGAAGGGCCCCCATCGGGAGGGTGAAATGCCTGGGCCGCTCTGGCTGGGATGGAGGCAGCCCCTCTTCATCCCACTGAGGGGCGCCCCCACTCTGCCATCTGCTGCGGCACTGCAGGTGGGCCGCTCGGTGCTGCAGGATGTGGGGGCTCCCTGATAGGTGGTCAGGGGGCTGGGCCTGGCCCTCTGGACTTGGGGAGAGACGCCAGCTGTGCCCTGCTGGAGGGCTGTCTCAGCAAGGTGGCCCTGTGACAAGGGTCAGCAGCAGCTGTGGCAGCCGGCTGAGGGGACTGGGTGGGAAGCAGCCCCTACAGGCCCTAGACCTGGACAGTGGAAACTAAGAAACGGGTATGAAAGGCGGCTGCTTGCAGGCTACTTGCCCGACGCCGGGAGAATCCGGCCACAAGAAGGAAGCACAATCTCATCACAGACACGCAGATAAAGCTGGTGACAGGGCTACTGTAGTGCACACACCCCTGCCCCGCACCCCCACCCCCCCAGCCCAGCAACCTGCCCTAGATGAAAATTTTCAGGGATTCAATAACATGAGCCTTTTCTCCACGCCATATTTTTTTTTTCCCTTGAAATTATGAATCCTACTACCTGGAAGATACCAAACAGAACTGTGCTTCTACTATAATTTAAAAGCTACAGAACTGGGAAATGGGTGGCCGTGGACACACACAGGCTCACCCTGACCTCCGACTGCACGTGCTGGCTCGCGCCGCCGCGGCGTCACGGTCACTCCTGCGGAGCGCTTCAAATGAGTGCGAGCCCCGTGCAGTCGCGGCGAGGCTGCCATGCGGCGTGGATGACGGGACGCATTAGGAGGTGGGGGTGTGCGGCCCCATCCGTCAGTTTATGAAAATCCCCGCAAACAGGGAGCTAGCTGCGGTCTGCTGTTTTATTGCTTAATTAGCGAGTTGTCACAAAGCGGGCCCAGCAGGCGGAGGGAGACCTCTCCGCCCGCGCACTCACTTTTTATCGGGATGATGAGCTGCGGGATGACAGGAAGGATCTTGTTCCCCCCGTGTTCCAGCATGTCGTGGACTCCTTGCCGGGCGAAAAACTCGTAGGGAAACGTCATCTCACAGAGCCCGTCAAAGAACAGAGGCAGGTAGTGGTGGTAGTCCAGCTTCTCGATTTCCACCTGCGAGGGCAGGGAGAGAAAGTGCCTGTGAGCACCGGCCGGCCCAGCCAGGCATCACGGCGCAGCGCGAGCAAGTCCCCGGAACCTGGGCGGACCTCGCCCACCAGCTCCTGGGTCATCGCCTCGTAGACCCGGGTGGGGGTGTGCGCGTCACGGCTCAGCGTGGTTACAACCGTCCGGCGAGTCCCCCCTTGTCTCACTCCTGGTCCCCTTTACCAGCACCCACCCGCTTTGTCCCAGTCTGGGCGAACGGGACGTTGCCACAACCGCATGCCCCTCGCACCCTTTCACCCCGTTCCCCACGTGGGGCCCGAGGGGCGTGTCTCCTACCGAGCTTACAGCTGCAGTTGCTCGCCCCTCCTATTCCACCTGTGTGTTCTCAAAAAAACCCATGCTGAGCGCACAGGTGGTTCTGATTCTCAGCAGTTTTCAAAAAGAGATAAAAGCAATATCAGAGCGAATAAAGGAAGAGAGGAAAAGAGAAAACCATTGAGAGAGAGTGAAACTCAACGAGAAACCAAGGGACACAGACTGAGAAAGAAGATTATCTCGGCGTCTCACCCCTCCTAGCTCACTGGCCACACCTCCCTGTTTCCACCTTTGCCTTCCTGCCTCCCTCACTGCCCTTCCCCACACACATGGGTGGGACTGAAGTCCCCTCAGGGATGCCCTGGCCGCCCCGGCCCCCTGGGCCCCGCACATCCTCCCGCAAGCGCAGCTCTCTGGAGGCACGGTGCCTTCTGTCCCCCACACAGCCCCGCCTCACTCAGCCCTCCTTGAAGACTGCCTTCGGATGTCCTGTTCCCTTTCCCTCCGACTCTGAGTCGCTGGCGCCGCTTTGAACTAGATGTCAGCTCAGGGAGGCCCTCCTCCACCGCCCGCCATCCTGCTGACTGTCTTTGTGGCCCTTATAATTTATTTCGCGCGGTTCCACAGGCCCATTGTTCAAGGAGCTTGTCGTGGCCTGGAGAGAGGTGTCTGGCCCATCGCAGGTGCGTGCTCGGTGAGCGTGGGCTGAGTGTTAAATCTGACCTTTCAGGTCTGTCCCGAGTGAACTCTCTGACGGGCCTCTTCAGCCAGGGAGCAGCAGCCAGGTGCCCCACGACTGTCCCTGGGCCTGGGCTGGGGCTGCGGCTTCGGCAGGGCGTGCAGGGGCCTGCCGCGTGAAGGGGGCTGTGAGTTTCCGCACTTGCATGGAGTCTGCAAATACGGCACCAGGCTTCTCCATCAGGAGTACAGGGGTTGTGTGCGTGTCAGGAGTTTCATGACTATTTAATAGATTACCGGGATGGGCTTCCGGGTGCTTCTGTTTACCCTCATTTCGCTGGGAATCCCTGAGGTCTCGCTTTTCTACTCTGTCCACTCTCATGACTTAGGAGGGAGAGTGTGTCTGTTTTCACGGTCTCACAGAAGGCAAACTTCTGAAGTCTGTCCATAAATAATGCATTAGGTGCTGATAGTATAAACCGCTTTTTAAAGTCCATATTAGGAGTAATTTGAGATTAAAAGCAAAATTGAAAGAAGAGATCGACCAGGACACTGACAGTTGGCATTTATGTGTTTGTCACGCAGCGACCACGGTCCCTTGGAGCTGAGCTCGCCGGCTTTCTCTGTTTGCTTAAATTTACGAAAGGTCATTCTAATTGTTTACTAAGAAACCCTTTCTAAAAAGTTTTTAAAATTATTTTGCTGTTAACTATTTTTTTCAACTGATGTTACACTTTACATTGTCTTTAGTATTACCTTGAAAATCGTACTTTTCAAACTTTATAAAATTTGGAAATCGTTGTTTAAAATTTATACAAAACAATCCAGAATTAAAAGAAAGCTTTGCTTAGCAGGGGTGTCCGGCCTGCAGCCCGTGGGCCGCATGCAGCCCAGGATGGCTACAAATGCGGCCCGACACAAAACCGTACATTTACTTAAAACCTATTGTTTTGCTCATCGGTTTTCGTTAGTGTGTGTGCATTGGATGTGTGGCCCAGACAGCTCTTCTTCTCCCAGTGCGGCCCAGAGACGCCGGAGGGTTGGACCCCTGGCTGCAGTGGGACCGTGGACAAGGGCTGTTTTAGACATATCGGCTAAAATTAGGGGTAACAAACTAGTCGATGACTACTGGGATGTTCACTATGTTAAAAGCATCGAGTACTTTTATTCATAGAATTTCTCTCTTTAAAAATAGGTTTTATAAGTTTTTAAAGATCACATAGTACCTACAAGCCGATCTCTAAATCTTACAGTGCCCTTTGGTCAAAAGCAATAAAACTCTAACTTGACCTAGGCCGTCAGATACAACCTTTCATCCCCATAACAAATGTTTGAGGTTATAATGTCACACAGAAAGGTCAGAAATGCAACGAGATGAATGGTTTTCATAGAAAAACTCAGATCAGAAGCTCACTCTTACGCTTTCCGTATTCTTGCTTCAATTAGCCAATAAAGCCCCCTTGAGAACACCTGTCATCGTGAGTCTGGAAGGGTTCTGAGGACCCTTCTTAGGGTCGCAGTCGGAAAAGCGTACTTGTCTGTACGCGTGCGGTGGTCCTACTTGGACTCACTGTGACGTTCACAGAATAAAACTTGCACTCACTGCCTTTCACCTGGGGGGCAGCGGTGTGTTTGTTGGAGGCCTTCCGCGTCACACGGGCCTCGTCACACGGGCCTCAGGCCCCGCCTGCGGATGGCATGTGGCAGATCTCAACCTTGGTGCGCCCTGGTTTCTAATGTGCGCGGACATGATTGGGATGAATGACTGAAAATAATGTGTCACTTCGCATTTTCGAGATGATAGCGAACATACCACTAAGGTCATGTAATAGTGCATGAGATTTTTTTAGTCCAAAAACATGACTTTTTAACACAAAAAGTCCTCTTCGGTGTCAAAAAGAAAGAGACTTCAGGCAGGATAGCAGGCAAAGGTGATGTGAATCCTTAAACTGCTACAAAGTCTAAAAAACCCCAAAATGTGTGTGATGAAAAGTTGAGGTCGGGACATCCGCAGCTGCTGGAGATAAAGGCAAACCCAGAGTCGCGGAGTAAGCTCTCGGTGAAGGCACGACCCCTGGGAGGATCTGCTGGCTGCAGGCCAGGCTGAGGCCGAGACCGAGGTTTCCAAGTCTCAGAAGTTCAGAAAAATAAGGAATTTGGCAGGAGAAGGGGGTTAAGCTAATCTGCTACATACACTGGGCCACCTGAAGGGCTGTCCCACCACCGAAAACAGGACAGGAAGTCTCTTCCCGTGAGCTTGTAGGAAAAGAGAGAGAGGCTGATGGCGGACAGAGCCCTCAATGGGAAAACTCTCCCAAGATGTAGAAACCCACCGCAAATCCAAGGTCAAGGAAGTTAAGAGAGAACACTGTTTGCAGACTGGAAAAGTAGCTTTCATTGTTTTTTAATGCATCTTTAACACTTGTACAATCCCGTGATCACCTCCCCTACAGCTGACCAATCACCATGGTAACGGAGTTGCCTGTGAGGGAGACTCAGCCGACCAGGGCACCTGGAGGTGAGTTCTGAAACCAGCAACCAGGACTAGCAGAATGAAATCCGAAAAGAAATATTTCTGAAATGTTTGAAAACATAGAAGACCATTTTAGTTTAAAAAGAACCACATAGAACTCCCAGAAAATAATTCCATCAGCAACTTTAAAACCCAGCAGCTGAGCTGACAAAGACATTGGCCTCAGATGGAGGAAGAGTTAGGGCCCAGGCGGCAGAACTGAGAAGCGACCAGGAGGCTGCACAGGGAGGCAGGGCCCTGGGAAGACGGCGGAGGAGTCGACCTCCGCCTGGGAGCCTCCCTCGCTGGCTCGTGGGGTCCCAGAGAGGGCAGAGAGTGGACGAGGGCAGTATTTGAAGAGGCAATGGTCGAGGATCTTTCGTAATTGAAGACAGATGTGAATCTTCAGGCCGAAGATGCTTAGCTTCTCAGGTAAACCATAAAACTCCAAAGCTGATGAAAAGACTGAAAAGCAACTACAAACAAAAGACAGATGACATATAAAAGATCAAACTGAGACTGAGTTTATAGTCCTCATTAACAGAATAGAGGTCAGAGGACAGATTAGAAGTCCCTCCCCAGGCTGAAAGCATGCCAACGGTTAACCTCCAGGGCAACACGCCACTGAGCTGCCATTCAACGATCAGGCAAGTCAAGGGTGCGGCGTGTCGCCAAGGCTGAGAGGTTCTGTTTTCTTTTGTTTCCCCCCCCATGGGTCACTGTCCTTACCAAAGGACAAAAATCTGTCAGAAAGCTGAACCGTGGGACAAAGAAATGACATGCAGGAAGGAATAGGAAACAAATCGCTGGACAAATTGATGAGACTAAGTAAGCACTGACTACCAATTTAAAAAATATAATAGTCATCACTTAAAGTGAGTTTACAGAGCGAAGCTCTACTTCTGGAAAGGAAAGGCAGGCAAGACGGGAGGAGGGCGATTGGAACCTGAGGGAGGTTCTTTCACTGATGGGGATGAAGCCAGCGTTCCTAGTTAACGTTAGACTTAATTAACCAATTAAGCACATTAAAGTGCCAGGATCCTTGCCAAAAGAATAGAAGTAAAATTAACTTCCAGGAAAACACAACGCAGCTGAGGGGATTGGTTAACCCTCTGTCAACCCATCCGAAGGCTGTTAAACACCCACCTGCCTCCAGGAAAGAACATGGACAAGAGGGTACACAAAGGATGAAGTCAAATAAAGAAATAATCTTAAGAAATATAAATGGGTTAAATTCTCTTGGTAAAAGACAAATTTATCAAAGGACATACATGCCTGCAATTTTGACACATTTCCAAATGGTGCTTCCGAGGGATGGTAGCAAGTTATACTCCCACCATCAGCCAGTGACACCTCAATTTATTTTGCCCATCTCTCCAAAGAGAATGCTGTCAGGGTTTGATTTCTGACAATATTACAGACAAAATTTATTTTACTGGTAGTTCACTGGTGTTTCAGGGTTGTTTTAACCTTTATTTCTCTTACTGTGAGAATAATCAGCTTTTAAAGATATCTTTGAGAGATATTTGTATATTCCCTACTCTGAATTGTATTTTCATATCCTTTGTCTTTTTCCCAAGGATGCACTGACTTTTTGTGGGGTGGGGTGAAGAGCTCTTTTATATCTGGGGGGAATCATTCTTCGTGTGGGATGGGAGCTTCAAATTTTTCTTTTGCTGCACAGATTTTTTTTATGTTTACAATCTTTTATGGGTTTTGAATTTTGAGTCATCATGAGAAAGATTCTCTTCCACCACCCATTTTATAGTGGAAAGAATAGAAACAGTTGGAAGAGATAATAACGCATAACTGTTTATTCTAGGACTTTTATGACATCTTTTCTTTATATTTAAGGCACTAATCCACTCGTTTGTTTTCCTGGTGTAAGGTTTAAGGTTCCCTCCAACCCTTGGCTTTTTTCCAGGTGGCTGACCAGTCTTCCCAATGTGTTTATCAGATAGTCGTTCACTGATCAGAAGTATCACTTTGTCACAAAACCCTGCTTCTTGACTTACTATTTTGTTTCATTGGCTTTTCTTGTTCATGAACCAGTACTATTTTGATTCAATTAATACAACCATTTAATATATTTTAATTTCTGATGGGCTAGTTCCCCTAGTATTACTTTCCTTTTCTCATTTCTTTAATCATAATTTGTTTACTTCTCAATATGAAATTCAGACATAAATTTTACATATAAAGTCTACTCAATGGACCTACACAAAACCTTGCTTTCAACAATTAGAAAAGACGCATTCTTTATAAGCATATATGAGATACATTAGAAATGAAATGAGTAATAAGCCACAATGTAAGTCTGATAAAATTCCAAGATCATCTGTGATACCTGTCACATTTTCTGAAGAAAATTAAATAACAAATTATTAACTAAAAGATAGCCAAATGTTTAAACATTACACATTTGGTAATTTATAAACACTTTCAAATCACTTACAGACCAAAGAGAAAATCTTTGTAGAAACAACAGTTGAGTCACAATGAAATTACTAAACCTTAGAAGAGCAGAAAAATGCTTGCTTGAACAGACTCTTTCTGAGAATTCAAAGAGGAAGAAAAGCCACACAGCTCACGGCCGGAGGCGGCACCGCCGTGACGCTGAAACCAGATAGCGACCCGGTCCCTTCGCACCGAGGCAAACACAGTGCTGAGCACGAGGGGTCCTGCCGCGCGTTGGAGACCCGGGCCGACAGGCTGCACGCTGCAGAAAGATGGGTCTTCCGATGTCGTGTTACCCTTTCTGATTGAAGGAGGAAAAGTGAGATCACCTTAACAGATGCAGATGAAGTGTTTGATAAAGTCATTCATTAAAAAATAAAAACTCTATGCAAAAATAGCCAACACCATACTTAACGGTGAATGTGCCATACTTTAGGGACATTCCCCCGATGGTGAGAAAGGGGACACAAGAGGACTGTCAGCATCCTTTTCATTCACTCAAACGGTGCTGGAGGTTCTAGCTAATGTGGAACCACAAGAAAACTGTAGCTGAGACTAGCGTGGCTGCCCGTGCAGCACACCCGGGAATCGACAAACACCTTTCATTAGCAAGGGAGCTCAGAAAAATTGCTGCACGGAAGAGCAACAGTAGCATTTCTATGTATCATTAAAAAACCACTTAGTATATATTTTTTAAATGTTTGCAACAGCAGCAAATGAAGCAAAACAAAACCATTAATGTAATTGGTGATAAAACTAATGATCAACACGTAAGACTTATGGAAATGATCATGGAAGATTATTGACAAGCATTGATGGAAGACAGACAGAGTGGTCTGGGAATAACTGAATATACTCACCAGTGGACAGACTCAAGCTTATAAAGATGGCGATTCTGCCTAAACTGATGAAATATTCAACCGAAAGTCAAGGTCAGTGTTGTGTCCTTAGAGAGAGAAGCCGAGGGGTCGCAGAGGCTCGGTGACGTGACTGAGAGCGCGTGCCAGGCTGTGGCGGAGCCAGGACCTGCCCCCAGAGCTTCCTTCCACTGACCACTGACCCGCTGGCCTTTCCCTCCCGGGGCACGGGGCTGCGGGGTCACGTCATCTCAAGGAAGAACCTCCTTCTCTGTTGCTGTCAGCAATGGGAGCCAGACAGCTGGAGGCCGGCTGTGAGCAGACCCCGAGCTCACGCACGCTTAGGCTTCACCGCCCGGGAGCACTGTGCTCTGGGTGCCGACGTCCATGAGCAAGGCCTTCCAGCGCAGGGAACAAAAGGCACAGGCCCCTGTCTGGGAGCTTTGAACGTTCCTGCCTCCTATCACAAAACTTAAGTGTATTTTCTACAGCTTTTAAAAGAGCATTGTTTTAAAATCCAAGAGGGATAGAAGGAGCAAGACATGTATTAAAACGCATACTCAAAGTTTCCCTTCCCTTTATCCTATTTCAGGGCCTGAGCCGCGGTGTTGAAGACGACGGGAAGGGGATGTGCGGTGAGGAAATGCCGTGTGCGCAGGGTTGGCTGGGTAAGGAGCATGATGTCATGTGTGCACCACAGCTAGGTCTCCCGCACGTGGGATGGCCGAAAGGCCGTTGGCGTTGTGAGGGTCAGAGGTCACAAGCAGGGACCGCGTTACAAGCCGTGATTTCGGTTTGAGATGGACACGATGGGCCATCTGGGTGGATGTGTCCAGAGGTTTAAAATACACGCTTTTGGTTTTGGACAGTGGTCAGTATAGTGAGGGAGGTTTCAGAGTCTTCTCGCCAGGATCTCGGTGCTGAAGGGCGTCAGCAGGGGGCCCTCGAGTGAGCCCGCAAGGACGGTCCTTGGCCGGGCGGTCAGGGGCCGAAAGGATCACGCAGGACAACTGTGCGCGTGAGCACACACTACAGGAAAGTAGGGCCCGAGCGCCCCTCTAACCCACCAGAGGGGAGAGAGGTAGGGAGCGCCGCAGAAAGGAGAGCACACAGCACAGGAAATCAGGTGTGGGGAGGGTGGAGCTCCAGCCAGGGTGCTGACTGCTTCGTGGCATCACATGCAACAGCGATCCCAGGCTGGTGGGGGGGTTTACGGAGGAGCTGGAGCCTTATCCCGAGGACAGAACCGTTATCGCCACTTTGAAAGCCCGTGTCCCGCCCTCCCAGGCACATGGGCTGGCAAACGCTCCGGCCTGGGAATGCGTCCTTCACTCTGAGCTCGATGGGGACTGAGGGGGTCATGGGCAGACGAGAGTACCTGGGAAGCGTGTGTTGTTAAAGTTACCTGCACAGATTTGTCAGGTAAGGTTTCATTTCATGTCCTTTTAGAAACAAAGTACCTTTCGGTGTGCTTCAGCGTGCATGCAGTTTGCACCTGTGGTCTGCTGAGACTGAGAGACTCTGGTCGCCGCTGCCCGGGTGCTGGAAGCACCGCTGCGAACTGGGTGGAGGGGAAGAAAGGCGGGGCGAGGCCGGTGCCTGCAGAGATCTAAGGAGCTGGCCATTGAGGGAGCCGCGACTGGGAAGGGTTTGGGGGCAGATGCCACCACTTGACTCATCGGCACGCTGACAAGCCTGTCCTGTCTCGGCACGGGTAGGGCGAGTCACTGCCGTTGGCCATGGGTGCCTGGTGGAGAGTGCCATGGGCACCGTGTGCAGGGCAGCCGTGGCCCCCCCTCACTAGCAGATGAACACAGGCAAGCCACTCGACCCCTCCATGCCTCAGTTTCCTCATCTGTAAAATGGGACTGTAACAGAGCCAACCTCCTGGGAACACTGTGAGCTACTACACACGGATGGGGCAGAGACGGCATGTGGTAGCCGAGGGCGCGGTGACAGAGACCGTGAGAGAGCCGCCCAGGGCCCGGCATCTCCATGGCTGCGTGGCTTCTCTACCCTGCAGCGTTCAGCTCAGTCCCTCCATGCCTAGGACAGCCTTTCAGGTTTGCTTTGTTCCTTTGTTCAGAAAAAAAAGCAAACAAACTTCTGTGGCGTTTGCCAATGTTTTCTTAAACCATCCTGGTCCTGCTGACGTGTTGTTTGAAGGGACTGGGGGACAGAAGCCATTGGGGAAGGATGCAGCGCGCTGAGTCCGAGAGCTCGCTGGGTAAACCGGGCGCATGCCAACGTCCACCAGTGATTCTGGGGACTGTGCAGTGGGTCAGGGTGTCTTTATAGAAGGTGACGCCATCTCTCTGGGGGTGTGCAGTATAGCAACAGGTCTAGGGTATAAAAACATAAAATGTTGAACATTTCACTTTTATCATAATAACCCTGTACTTTGTTAAATATAGTTTGAATGCAGGCAAAAAGTTCACAAAATGGCTACAAATATGTAGTTAATGCTGGTGGAATAACTGCATAAAATTATTGATAATGCATTTAGCGACAAAAACCTTTGCCAACTTTTTAATAGAAAATTATCTGTCTCGTGGAATCTCTCCTTCAGAGTTCAGCCTTGCACCGCATAGCTGCGTGCTCTTCCTGTACAGTCAGTGTGATGGTTACAGGTGAGTGACTTCCACATCTCACACAACAGCGACATGCCAGTGACGCACGGACAACACGTACTCTGTAGACCAGGTTGTCACTGGGAAGCAAGCATCTTAAACTGCAATATCTGAGCAGAGTTTTGAAAATGTTACTGCATCTTCCTTGTCATGAGAAAGACAAGTTCTCACTACGTTGTAGAAAGAGCATTTCCTCTAACTCCATGAAGGGGACAGAGAAAATTCAAAACCCTGCGGAGTGCGGGGCCGTTTTGGTTCTTCTCACCGCGCCACTCGGGAAGTGGGCACCTCTCTTCTTAAAACGGGCTCTGCCTTCCCCGCGTTGGCCTGGACGGCGTCTCAGGAGGAGATCGAGCACGGCTGTTTGGGATGCTCCTGGTGGTTCCGCTCTGTCTCTAAGTCCCTCGCATCGCCTGTTCTCTTTGCTCCTGGGTCCCACGGACGCTGTGCTTCGGCCTTTGGTTAGTAACTGTGGGTGGCCACTTGCGCGGATACTCACACCATCACGTTTTGGCTGCGAAAACGTTTCTGAAGATAAGTCTGTACGCTCCGCAGGGACGGGGACCGTGTTCGGTTCACCACTGATGCCTGACATCACCTGCCTCCTATGAGTCTCAACGTCTGCTGAAAAAATGGATTATTAGTCTGGGGGTAAATAAAAAGCCCAAAAGCAAAGGTTGCTGAATGCTTAGGGCACAACGGACATGGCTGCCTAAGACACCTGCTCTGCAAAATACTTCACTTTTATTAAGCATTTGTAATGCAGGAAGCCCACGGGGTCCATAATTTTATTGCCGAACTGAAAGGAATCTAAAGGTGCCCAGGGGTGTCCGTTTGGGGGGCCCTGCCTTTGCACCCGGCTCAGGGGGCTCCCGCGGCCCTCTGGGGGGATGAGGCCTTGGTAGCCCCGGCACGTTTCCTACAGGCCCCCACGGGGGCATCTGCTGGGCTTGCACATTAGTTCACACCCTGCCGCCCTCGTTGAACTGTGGGCCCGGGGAGCCGCACCGCACCCACTGCAATCCGTGACATCTCGTGTTAATTCCCGGTGTCCAGAGCACCTCATTTTTGTTGAGTCAGTTGGTGAGTGGATTCTGAACGGATCCCCCGACACTGGTCCTTCTCTCGGTCACTTCCCCGGTGCAGCCAGGCCCTCGTTCCGAAACATTCGGCCCACGTCGCTCCTCTTCACAATGCCCTTCCCCGCGGTGCGCCAGCTGCACGCTGAACGCGTCACCGTGGTCCACCCAGGGCTGTGGGCCCTGTCCCCACAGTCCCTCCCCAGGGTCGTGTTCTGACCTTTCACCCTCACGACCCAAGGCCCTGTGACGACAACGAACAGCTTACTCTTTGCTAAATATCTGCCTGTACTTCCCTCTTATTTCAGTGCTGGCCTATTTCTCCTTCATGAAACCTCACGGATACTGTGTCCTTTCTACACGCGGCTAGTTAGGGATTCAGGTGTCGGAGCCTAAATCCCAGCCCTGCCGCGGCCACTGATCACTTCCGTGTCCTTGGGCGAGTCACCCCGGTGTCCTCATTAAAGTGGGAGTGAGAGCGGAGCGCACTTCGGCTGTCTGTGGTGAGTAACACATCGGTGCTCTCACGCAGACCATTGAGACTGGCACCAGGCAGACGTTAATCATTGTTATTAGTATCACTTTGCCCTACCATTATGGCGCCAGACGCATTACAGTACAATTACATGATTGTTACATGTGTACCCAAATATTTACCTGTCCAGTGATATGAGCTAGGTCTGCTGATGCCGTTCCGGTCGGAGTAGGGAGGCAGGAGGAAGTGCCTCCTGGCCGGGACGGGGAAGTCCAGGCCCAGGAGGGGGCGGAGATGAAGAGCAGGTGACCGGTACCAGGGTCCCGGAGCCTCCTGCTCAGGCTGGCAGGCATGTCCCATGTGCACAGGCATGTGCGTGCATGTGTGCATGCATAGGGACCTGAGCACGTGCACATGGGTGTGTTGTAAACGAGTGGAGAAGGCTGAGGGACACCCCAGGGTGCGTGGGTATGTGGGTGCATTGGGGGAGAGTGGCTGCCTCTGGTGCTCAGATTCTCAGGGCTCGGCCTAAAGAACTTCAAGTCACTGCAGAGACTGGAGGTGACGGCACAAAGCCAGGGACAGGCTGGCAGATGCGGCTGAACCCCAGCAGCAGCACCCCATGAGCTGAGCTCTGGGGCCCAGCCAGCAGCTAAGTTTTGGAAGCAGCCACCAGACAGTGTCAATGCCAAAAAAACTGAGGACCAGTCTGGCCGTGGACACCTCCGCAAGGGACGGAGGGGCAGAGGCCCTGCCCATGGACTGTGCGAGGTGACCAACAAACTCAGTCGCACGTCTGACAATCTGAGGCTTATCCCAGGCAGGCTCTGCTGCTTGTACGAAGCCATCTAACTTCCTCCCATGCCCGGGGGACGCCACCTGGGGAGGAGAGAGGCAGGAAGGAACTGAAGCAGACAGCACCTGCTCCGGGCGCCTGTCTGCCCTCCCGTCCTACCTCCTGGACCTCGGGACCAGACACGGAACCCCCGAGGCACAGAGAGAGCGGCTGTGCGCAGCAAAGAGGGTTCCGGCGCTTTGCCCACGGAAGGCGCTTGTTCCCATCACCACTCGGTACCGCACCACACACGTGTGCACACACAATGCACACACATGTTTACGACTTGTCTCCTCACTAGGTCTCTCTGTCTGCCTTATATCCGGCCAGAACTTAGCATGTCACACGGCCCTCCACAGGGCCCAGGGTGTTGGATAAATGGGTGGGTGGATGGATGAAACAATGAATGAATGAATGAATGAATGAATGAATCCCTCCTTAGTAATTTACTCCACCCTCTCTGGATCAAATGCCCTCTCTTTTCAAAAGTGTGCTTTTCTGGGAATTTTTGCAAAAATATGTCAAGCAAGTGTTGATTTCCGACCTCCGGATTCGGTCATCTGGGAGCCCCGTGTCCTTCTGCGCGACTTTGAATCATTCATTTCAGTCCCCTCTCGATTCCCCGGCAAGAAGCAGGCTCTGTTTGGGGTGAAATGACGTTGCCCGAAGGCAGAATGTGACTGAACTGCCCACTCATCAATCCTAACTCATTTAGGCTCATTCTTCTTCTCTCCCAGCGGAAGGGGGCTTTCGATTCCACATTGTCCCCGGCACGTTCGGTTCATGGGATGTGTCCGACAAGGCCCCGATTATGAGTCTGTGAGACCCTGCCCGTCCAGGGCGGTGTGTCACGGCCCACAGCGTGCAGCCCGGCAGTTTCCAGAACGCCGCTGCGTGTTAGATTCAGCCCAGCGGACAGTCATATGGCAACTCTCGCCAGCCCCCAACTGTGGGAAACAGGGGTGTAAGGAACCCCCAGTGCTATTTCCTTGTAGTTTGGAGAGTTTTCACGCAGAAAGGGAGAAATGATGTACGTTTGAAAATGCCTGAGACCTCAGTCTTTCAATGTACTACTAATTTTTGTCGATGAATTCAACAAATTTGAGATTAGTTTAGTGAGTTAAAATATTAATCATGTTATTACATTGTGACTGGAGATAAGACATTACCCACAGTAACCGAAATTAAAATTGCCAGTGAGGGCAGAAAACCGAGACGCCTCGCCGTTGCCCTCGGCGGAATAACGAGCTCTCGGGCTGGGCACCTCTGACTCGTGGCCTTTGCTGATTTTTGTGATGGAGAAACTCCCACGACAGCCGATTTCAAGCTACTGATATGAAATCGCTGGATGTGGAGGCGGGAACGGGGTTCATGCAATTCCCTCTCACACCCACAAAGAACTGGGCGCTGTGACTGACAGGGACTTCACGGAATTCTGGCTCCTTCTTCACACTCAGAGCAACACAGTTCTCACATAAAACTTAGATGTGCTGCACGGCATGAGTGGCCACTTGCGGCCGCAGGTGCTCGCCCGTCTCCGGCCTGCCCTGCCACCGTGACCTTCGAAGGCACCGGCGGGGTTTAAAGTAACAGCGCAAGTCATTCTGATGATGCATTTGATACCAACGCAAGATGTCCTCTCCTCCCCTCGATCCGAAGTAGAAGGAACCGAATAGAAAAACAACTAGGGAAATACAAACCCAGACATGAATAAAATGGACTATTTGACTCAAGTTATTGACACGATTTTCCTCCTGGTTTTGTGACATTTCTGGCACCTATCCTTAATGCGATTCTTTTCCCTTCCACCTCTTCTTGTTTGCAATCGTTTTCCTCTGGCCCCCAGCCCTACTTACTGCTGAAGGCCTGAAGCTGTGACCAACAGATGCCTACCAGGTGTCCGGGTCAGGCTTCTCAGCAGCACGAACCAAGAAGCCCCGAGTCAGGGACTCAGGGCATCTCACAGCGGCGCAGCTGACTGAGGGCCTCAGCACTGTTGCTGGGGATCCAGGTTGCTTCCGCTGTCCCCTGGGCCGTTGTAGATGGTCAGCTGGCTCCCCTTCTGCTCAAAGTGGCTGCAGAAGCTCCAGAAATCACAACCAGACACGGAAACATCCAGAATAGAAAAAGAAACTAATTTTTCTTTTTGATTCTTCTTAACAACTAAGAAAAATTTCTCAGGGACAGTCCTACTTCTTTTTTACCCTTGGAGTTTAGTTGAAATCTCCCTCCTAAGCAACGTGATCCAAACACAGCCCAAATGTGTTCACTGCAACCGCATTACATGATCTTTACCCCCGGGCAATAGAGGAGACAGAGCTGGGGGGTAAGGCCACTTTTTAAACATTGTCTGCTACAGACAGCACCTCAGAGAAATCAGAAAGATACTTATGAATAGACCAAGCTGGCCTGGAACAGCTGCCGTTGCTTTCCTATGGCCGATGTAACAACTCCCACCAACTTAGCGTCTTGAAACAACACGAATTTGCTATCTGACGCTTCTGGCGGTCAGAAGTCCACGGTGGGCCTTAAGTCCACGGCGCTGCTGGCGGAGCCGCGCTGGTCCCGGAGGCCTTCTGGGACGGCCTGTTTTCAGCCTCCAGGGGCTGCCCACGTGTCTTGGCTCCTGTCCCCTCCCTCCGCCTTCGAAGCACATCAGGGGACCCCTGCTCCACCGCAGCCCTCCGCTCGGACTCCGACCTCCTTGACCCCGTTCACAAAGACCAGCCGCTGTGCTCGCGAGGAGCCCGATGGATGGTCCAGGACCGACTTTCCATCTCAAGGGCCGTCTCCACCCCCTGCAAGGGCCGCCCTGCCGTGCGGGGCGACGCAGTCACGGGCTCTGGGGTTAGACCCGGACACCTTTGGCGGCCATTGTTCTGTCCGCCCCAGTCAGCGGCTGTGAAACAGGAGTCCTAACAAATCTGTGAGGAAACGACGCGTTACTTCAGAAGTGAAACTGGGGGTTGGAGGACTGGACGAGGCCCAGGAAGGAGCACCGGGATGACTTCGGGGCCCCTTGTAGCCCGTGCGTACGTGGCCCAGCCGGGACCCG
Source organism: Anoura caudifer (assembly GCA_004027475.1). Taxonomy (NCBI): domain Eukaryota; kingdom Metazoa; phylum Chordata; class Mammalia; order Chiroptera; family Phyllostomidae; genus Anoura; species Anoura caudifer. The sequence goes on along the minus strand of PVKU01000375.1, from coordinate 324,679 downwards.
TTGTTCTCCATCAGGCCAACACCATCGGTAACTTTATACTAAAAACACACCTTTTATCACGTAACGAGATTGCGGGTCTGGACCTGGTGTTACACGCACGCAGAGCAGCGAGTAGCGGTGACGGCGGGGGCGCACGGCGGGGGCGCACGGCGGGGGCACACAGCGGGCCCACGCCGGCCGGGGCTGCGGGTCCAAGGACACCCGTCTCCGGCCTGCGCTCACCCTGCCCTCTGCCCGCCAGGGTGAGGGGGGTCGGGAGGGGCAACACGAGCCAAGCCTGGCTGCACAGGTGTGCGCTGAGCTCTAGGATGTCGGCAGAGCACCACCGGGCACCTAGACAGGTCCATGGTTGTGACCCAGCAGCTTTTAAATGTAAAATAATGGCCTAAAAAAGAAAACAAATAAAAAGAAAGACGGGGGAGAGAGAGAGAGACAGACAGACAGACAGACACTGACTACAGCAGGATGAGTTCTCACAAGCCTGTGACATTCAGACACCAACCCTGCAACAGATGATCTTATAAGACAGACTTCTCTCAATTAGGTGAGATTTACTGTTTTCCATGTGCAGTGACCCGGGGCTTATTCACGAGACAAGAATTAGAGAGCTGTTCCCGGAACTTATTTTCTCTTCATTTGGGGGTCCCCACCGGACGACCTCTCCCAGCCCCTGGGGGGTCAGGTGTGACAAGCTGGCTGAGCCCTCCTAGGTAGGGCCGTCTCTCAGAGTTCCTGGGGGGCTCCGGGGCTCCCCCCACCCCGCCAGTGCAGGGCACAGGAGCAGGGCGACCCGGGAAGCGGGAGAAGAAGGCAGCGGAGGCAGAGATGTTGGGAGTGCCCATCGCAAACACCTCCCCTCGCATCTCCGTGAATGAGAACCGCGCTGGAGTAAATGGGAAGGAGCCTCGCCCGGCCAGGTGGTCGCCCCATGAACACCTGCTTCCTCTCACTGCTCCTTCACCATCTCCTGCCTCACAAAGGGCCCCTTCTGGAAGGTACCTGTGAATCATTCTCTGCCGAACCCGACGTGATGTCTTCCAGGGGGAAATCGAGGCGGGGCCCTCGCTAACTGAGGGGCTGGGTTATTACCTTCTGCAGGGCCTGACTGATGAGGAGGATGCAGGGGCTGACTTTCTAAAACACTGTATCAGGATTTCTCCAGTCAGGTGAGAAAGGTTTAAAAGGTGCCTCAAGAATTACCTTGAAATGTTCCCATAACATAGACCGAGAGGCATTCAATGCCGCTGAGATTTTGAAACAGCGATTTTAAGAGAGAATGTTTCCCAATTTTAGCCAATACTTTTCAATTTACTTGTGTCATTAAATACAGCACAGTTTTCAGAGTAATGAATGTGATATTGTACAGAAATTAGATCTTCTCAGTATTAAAAGGTGAAAAAGCAAAAGCAGTCAGAGGAACCTCGAGAAGAATGTTCTGCAGGCCTCAGGCAAATGCGTAAGGCCTGTGGGCAGAGCTTGAATGAGACAGGAAGAGGCAACCAAGCCACTGTCCTCCTCCGGCCCAAATAAAAACAGCGTCTACTCCTCCGACTGTGGGCATCTCCATTCACATCCGCTGTAGCTTCTAAAAGATGCAGGCACCTTTCAGACCAACGCAGCGGGCTCCTCGTTCGTGCTGAGCGCTCCCTTCACGCTGCGCAGGAGGCGCAGGAGGGGGCTATTATTGACCCTGTGCTCTTGATGAGGAACGACTACCCTCCCCAGGGTGTCCAGCTGGTGTACAATCCCAAAGGACACGCTGTAGGGGACTCGTCCAGGAGAGAAGCCTCTGGATCATCTTAACTCTGCTGTGACATCTCTGAACCCAGTCCCTATGGGCCCTGGCACGTGCCTCTTTCCAGAAGTCTCCAGCTGAGCAAGACTTGGCCATTCAGTAAGTATGTACCGAGGGCTCCCATGTGCCACCAACAAGATGCTCTTGATACCTGACGGGCACAACCCCCCCTACAAGGAGCTGACAGTCACAGGGAACACACAAACAAGGGAACAGGTGGTTCCGGGAGACCAGGGGGCGTGGGGGGTGTGGGGGCTGACCTAGGGGAGCCCCTGCCTGCTCCTCTACCAACATGCACTGTGGCAACCCCACAACCGTAACAGCAGGAGTCCTGCGTGTTCCGGACAGTTTTCAGAAAACTGTTCTCTCATCTGGCACGCATTTGCCTATGGTGCCTTTTCTTGCTCGGTGGTATTAGAAATGTTAGCAATCATTTTATAAAATTGTTCTATCCAGGCCAAGTCATAATTGAAAAGGTCACACTATACACCACAGCCATAGTTAGAGAGAACAATATTCCGCAGCGTCTGTAATTAGACGTGAAATCTCCACTAACTGTGGGAGTGAGCGAGAGTGACAGGTGCAATTAAACCTCGTAACCGTAAGCATCCCGAGTTGTTTAGGTGTGAAACCGGCAGGGAGGAGGGAAGACTTACCTATTTTTCAGCCCATAAGACGCACCTAGGTTTTACAGGAAAATAGGAAAAAAATTTTTGAAGCAAAAAATGTGGTAAAATATTTAATAATAAATAACATAATATTTCACCAATGCAAATGTAAACAGAACTAACAGCAGCATTAACAACCATTATTCCTCTGAAATTTGGCAGGGGGTGGAGGAGTGCATCTTATAGTCCAAAAAATATGGTACTTGTGTCTTGCCTAGGGAAAGGGTACCACCTGAGTCCACAGATCTTTTCCCCTTTGGATTTGAATCTCTAGATGCTTACAAGGCTTCCAGCTAGACAAAGTTTTATCTTGTTCTTCCTACCAAATTGATTTAAAACAAACAAACCTACCAGGGGGCAATGTCTAAATTGGCCTCCATGTGCATTTGCAGAACAACTAGCTCCTCACTTGGGCCCTTTGCATGAGGGTGGTGGACCCCACATGGGCACACTCCCCATCCCAGGCCACTGTGCCGTGGATGCCGCCCTGGGTGGAGCCAGGGGGCCCCAAAGCCTCCAAGGAAACCTGCGCGAATCAAAGGCTAGCCGCAAACTTGAAATTCAAGGGAGAAAACACATTCTAACTACGTTAATTTTTAATGCTTACAGCAAATCTTCATCCGCATTTTACTCTCAAAATTACACAAAAGCGATTTGCTTAAAATAGCGGTTTGTACTGAGCATCCAAGAATTGCCGAACATGAAGATAACTGCTTGAGACCTGTTTACTTGCTCATTTAGTTGGAATCAAGATCCAGGATCTGCATAATTCTTCAGCAGGAGGAAGTAAAAAGATGAAGCAAAGGCAGAAAGATGGCTGAGAACACAAGCCCTTCTGTATGGATGCCCACCAAGGGGCTCCCTTCCCTCGTCAGAGGAGGCAAGTCAAGGAAGGGAAGCAGGAAACTGGTTAAGGGAATTCACTGTTGATTTATTGTAAGTAAATCACGACCCAGAACAAATCTAAGGAAACATCATTATTCCTAAATCTCTGACTTGACACAGATTATTTTTAAATGTTGGAAATGGTGAGGAAAATGGCAACCAATCCACAAAAGGGTGGGTTCCGCGCTCCAGTTAATTCTACAACATATAATAATGGATGAGTCACTGGAGCAGGTAATTGGACTTGGCACGGGGGCTGCTCAGCTGGATTTCGGTGTTTCCCGGGACACTGGTGTTGGTGAGAGGCCGGTCCTACAAAGTCGCTCCGGGAAAAGCCAGGCCCCCCACCCCGTGTCCACACCACCACCAGGAAGCTCCTGGCTGCGGAACGGTCTTGGAACCTTGCCATGGGGTGCCCTTCTCGACTCAGGGAGGACCACGGGGCCGCCACCAGTGAGTCACTGGGTTGGAACAGGGGATGAACGTGAAGCTACAGAGAACTCGACTGGAGACGGCGAACGTTTCCTTCTTGGCGCCGGGTGGAGTCCAGAATTGTTGAACGATCAGTTTGTCTGTCCCTTGCCTGTCTGCCCAACCCTGCAGGTTCTAGAAGGGCAGGGCCGGAGGCCGCCTAGCGTGCCGCTGGAGTCCCAGTTCCTAGGCTCCCGATGGTGCACGGGGTCGAACACGCAGCTTCTCAACAAACTGCGGCTGAAAGCTGGAACGAGCACCCAGGTTCTGGCCCTGTCCTCCTTCAAACGGTTCGAGGCCAGCGCCCTCCCCGAGGCTGGCCAGCCACCAGCCTGCATCTCGCTGGCCCGAGCAGACTTCAGGGCGGCTCCGAGAGGCACCAGTGGGCTCACCGCACCGCCGGCCAGCAGACAGTCAGCGGTTCGCTGCACAAAACCATTCTTAAAAGAAAGAATTCTTGAAAGAAGAACTCAGCTCTCGGGGGTGTTAAAATGGGCTTTTATGAGGTAATGTCATGGAAAAATCAGAAGTTGTAAAAAGGAAACTCAACTTTCTGGCGTGTGCCGGAAGGACACCCAAATGAGAATGACAGGAGGCGAGACAGTCACTGGGGCAGCAAGGGCAGGAGAGGGAAGGGGGGAGACATTCTCGTGGGTGTTGCCCTGGGGGGCTTGGGGTTCTTGGTGGCCAAGGTTTCTGCTAGAAGGTGGGGCGCAAAGAGGAGAGGGGGCTCCACGGAGAAGAAGCGGGTTATAAAGGACCTCGTCAGGAGGTTCCATTTCGCCAAGGAGGGAGCAGAAAGGCATCAAGCGGGGGCGTGAGAACCGGGGTTCGAACTTCAGGGAGGACACACAGGCCGAGCTGCGGAGGACAGACTGGCCGAGGCCAAGCTGGGGCTCAGACCGCATCAACTGCTGGTCGGTGTTGGCCTGGTGACGTCGTCCAAGCCTGGGGAGGGTCGGAGGGGATGGCAAGGGGCAGGCACCTCCCGGGGAGGTTTAGGGGAGGAACAGAAGGCAGATGTGGAGGGCTGAAGAGCGGGAATGAGGGCGAGGCCGGGTCAAGGACAGCACCCGGCTTCTCTCTCAGGTCCCGAGTGCGTGGGGCTGTCACCCAGGGGGTGGGGGGGCCGGTGATGGATGCAGCTCCGCGAGGTGATCTCCGTCGTGGGCACGCTGAGTTCTGAAGTGGCTGCGATGCACCATGAGGGTGAGGTAGCGACGGGTGAGGGGGCTGGGGACTTAGGGGGAGGGCAGGGCTGAGAGCAGACCACCCAGAGAGGGCGCTCCGTGAGCACCGGAGTGGACAGGCGGATGGTCAACCCTCTGCAGAGGCCCGAGGACAGCAAGGCACCAGACCATGAAGCCACTGAGGGCGGGGTGCAAGCAGGAGGGTGACAGCAGCAGGATTTGGAGAAGATGCCAAGAGTCCACTGTCAGCGCTTTGTGGATTGATGCTGGCAGGGCTGCTAGAGGGACCGGGTGCTCGGAGCAGGCTGACGCCCTTCCTCTTGCCCTGTCCCTTCTCCTCTCCCCTCCCCTCCCCTTCCGCTTCCCCTTCCTCTTCCATTCCCAGTGTGGCATTGCAGGAAGAGTTATAATACAAAGTGTGGACTGCACAGTAATACCGTTAAGCAATGGACCTTTCGGAATGAAACACACTGAAAGGAGGAAAAAGACTGGGTGTCCGGTTACTCTTTAATACATGAAAGTTAAAATGGGCCAAAATGAATATCCCTGAGAGTCCTGGCCAGGCAACAGCAGGACGGTGAGCTGGGCGCTGGCGGCTGGACTGGAAGCCCCCACTCCGTGCGACAGCCGCCACCCAAACTGATTTGGGTGCCTTTCTAGCTATTTCAATAAAAGGAACTTTAAATAAAGCACGAGGACTTGTATCCCTTGAACGATATGCAGAAATCAGGTTGGGAGGGCATAGGAAACATTGGTCCTATTTTTTGTTGTTTTTGTGCGGGCGATGAAGAACAGAGGGTAGTTCAAGAGCAACGCCGAGTTGGGCTTTTTCAAACAACCGGGTCACAGCTCCGTATGTTGTTGGGTTTTCCCCTCCCCCCACAGCTGACAAGGTGACCGGTATATTCACACGAGAACGATTTCACCTTCATAAACAAGTCGTGCTAATTATCAGAGCCGTTTTAATTACATTGGTAACAGCTGGCCCGTGCTCTTGGCAGGCGGCCTTAGGAGAGCACCATTCCCCACACTGGTAGAAACTGGGAGTTTCACGTTTTCTTCCCATTGTCATCCTGGCCGCTTAAACAAAGGGCAGCCTGTCTGTATTTTCCATCATTAGCGTCCTCTGAGGCTTTCTTTTATTACTATTATATTTTTGCCAATAAAAAGACATCTTGTCGAAGATACCTGACATGGCCGCAGTCTTCATTTTTCTCTAACTGAAGTCTCATTTATCTTGGAAAAACCGGGACTTGCCATTCCCTAGCTGCTGCGCGTAGCCCGGGCATCGGGTCCATGGTCAGAAGGGGAAGAAGTCGGGACACGTGACAGCGGCCTTGTTCAGGACTCGCTCCCAGTCCCGTCACAAGTGCAGAGACAGTCCCATGACAGCGGAACGGAAACCCACCAACGGAAGCCCCAGCAAACCTGTGTGCAAGGCGGCCCGTGGCCCTCAGAGTCTGCACCAGTGGGGCAAACAGCTCAGGCCCACGTGACATCAGCCGCTGCTAGAGGAGGCGGAAGACAGTGAGGGGGGTCTCCTGATCCAAGGAGGGAACTTCACCAGTAAATGCTGGAAGCAAACGGAGGCAGCTTGTGAAGCTAAGAGAGATCTGAGCCACTCCAGTTCATGGGGAGTAGGAGGGTTCCGGAAGGGCTCCTGAACCTGCAGCACCCCCAGTGCCTTCCAGTAGAAACCCCTCAGCTGAGGAGAGCCTGCTGGAGTAGCATCTGAACTGAACACAGTGGCTCCAGGTCAAACGAGGAAAGAGAATGTCCAGCTACAAGAAGGGGAGGGCAGAGGCAGGTCACAGAGGGTACAACGAGGCCACCTCCTGACCACTTTGTGGACACAGTGGAAGGCGAAGCTTCAGAGCTGGAAGTGAGCAGAGCTGCCTGCCCGGCCCCTCCCCGCTAGAAGGGTGGAGAGTCAGCAAGGAGCTGCTGTGGAACCCCACACAGCATCGTTAATGAAAAAAGAGGACGAGGAGCACGAAAATGTCCTGACCGATAATAAAAGCACGTTAAGTAAGACATGCTCCCAAACAGAAGGACCCATCTGCTAATGTTCCACTACAAAATAAAACAGGCTTTAAATGACAGAAGACATTAAAAACAAACAGAACTAGAAAAAAATTCAAGAACAAAGGAATAGAGCACACAAAAGAATTTAAATACAAAGGGGAACATCAGAAATGAAGCCTATGGGAACACCAGAAAGACTAGTCACAACAGGCACCAGTTGAAAAGAAATAGATGATGAAAAGGAAAAAAATTAAACATCAAAAATTAACATAGATTCATGAAAAGGATTTTTAGAAAAAGTGATAGATGAAGACAAGCAAAATAGACTCCGTATAGATAAATGCCCAAAAATAAAACCCAGGGTAATAAAACGGCACATGTACTAAACTACTAGAGTTCAAGAAAATTTTCCTAAAAAAAGGGTTGACTCCAAACTGCACATTGAAAGGCAAAACCATTTTCTGCAAAAGTTAAACCTGAAAGATCAGCACTGGGCCATATTTTAATACAATTATGACACCTAAACTAAACAATAAAGAATAACATCATGCACAACTACCAACTCGCTTGTGAGCTGCCATGGTACTTTGCAACAATAATGCTTTACACCAGAAGAAATGTCGTAACTAAAGGGGAGCATGGTGAGCCAGGGATTTTATACCCAGCTACAGTACCTTTCCAAATTCAAGTCTCGAGCAAACTGCTGAGGCACATGTGAACATTCAGAGAACGGTCCTCCTGTGAACAAGGGCTCCACAGACGCGAGAGCCCAGACAAGCACAGGTCTGGAGGGGAACTTCCAGGGACCAGGGGGAGGCGGGAGGACGGTACGCCCAACCAAGAGTGAGCGGTGGCTGTCAGGCAGACAGGGTGGCATGTCGTGGCATACGCTCGGCAACGCAGACCCCGGGGAAATCTCAAAAAGCAAGGGGAAGCAGAACGGGGTAGGCGGGTGAAACCAGAACGAGCTTCCCGATCGCCGTATGGCTACCGTGTAAAGGGCTGTTACTTCCAGTCAGGTTCTGTGGCAGGAGGAGAGGGAGGAATTGAGTCCTTCCGAAACACTTTTCTAAAACAAAGACCCATGAATCCACGGAGCCTACATAACAAAGAGGACGGTCCTTGGTATTTTGCAGCGGTTGCCTGCGGGGGACAGGAAGCAGGAGGCAGTGACTCTGCCGCCTGAGTGTTAGGCTTAGCGATGCTGCTTCTCCTCTGCCTGAGTGGGCCCCCAGGAGTGTGGGCCCCCAGGAACGTGGGCCCCCAGGAACGTGGTGGGCTGGCACCCACAGCGGCTGAGCCGGTCACCTAGACACTTCGCATCTGAGTCGTACCCTCGTGCCAACCAAACATGGTAACAGGACAAAATGGGAGGCAAACGTGTTCTCAAGTGGACGTGAAAATAAAACTCACTAGTGATTTTCAGGTCAAATGGAAGAGAAGGAAAATAAAATGGAAGAAAGGGCAGGAATGTTTAAAAGTGGTAACTCTCTCTCTCTCTCTCTCTCTGAATCTGGCTCCCATCAACTCTTTCAACCAGTACCGAGGCCGGATGTCTTCTCGCTTTTTCTATTTTTCTATATTACATTTTTAAATTCAGGAAGAAAGGATTCAGGGTATGTTTTAGTTATGAGAGACAAGTATAGAAATATTAAAGTTTTATCTCTTTCCTTTGAAACTTTAACCTCCTGTTAACAGCAAATATGAACTGAAGAAAAATATGAAGGTTCTTAACGCGTTGGTGATTTTTTTAGACTAGCTCATACTTATGAATTTTGTGAAATATTGATGTTGTTTAATAACTTTATGTGAGCACAAAATATATGCCCAGTGAAAAGCTGATTATAAACTCTGCCCTCAGAATTTATTTTCCATGGAGATGTAATTGGTATTCCACCCATGTTGTTATTAATCAAGTACAAATTCTTATGTACACGGTGATGTATAAAATAGCCCAATCATGATTTGTGGTTGCTTTATACTTTCCTATGCTGATGTCTGTCTGATTTCAAAGTTTATTCAAGTGATGAACTCAACAGCGTAAATACAGCACAAAAGAGACCAGGAGTGAGCCCTCAAAGAAGGAAAACTGTTGTTCTGGATGTGAGGGGTTATCTAGAAGATAACAATCCTGAATATATTTTTAGGATCAAACAGATTTTATGATTTCAGTTTCATATTAGGCAATATCCCTGAAATAGTAAGGACTATATATTGACTTGGTCTCACTAACTTTATGAAACACTTTCCAAATATTTAAATTTAATAGGAGGGAAAGAGACAAGCCTAAGTCAGTTTGAAATTAGTTTACATCACCCAGAGTACAAGATACTAGAATTTATAATAATATAAAGTTCTAATATATTTGAAGCCCTAAAGTTTACGTTTATGAAAGTCAAACTGAATAGTTAGTGCCGCAGCTCAACAAAAACAGCCTCGGATAGTCCCAGCTTTCCCGTCAAATACATAAAAGATGGAAACGCTGCCACGTTGTAATTTTCCTGTGTTTGTCATTTCCCCTTTAAAAATCTCCAGCCCCTCCAGGAGCTGTGATTTATCCAAACCCCACAGTCATCTTTAGAGTCATTAATTAATGGAAATCCAGTCAAAGGGTTGTTTTTTTTTCCTCAAGGATGTCACAAGTCCGTGATCATTATAAACACACCTCCAGTTCTGTAAACAGGCCTGTCACCAATTTTCTCAACTGAGTGGCTGCACCTGGTGGCGATGTCAAGGACTTTCTAAAAAATCTGGACCCCGAGCATTGGCCCTTTGCTCAAACAGGCTGAGGACTTCACCGGACTCCCGGGAGTGCCCCTTCCTGACCTTCCTACTTCCACTCCCCACCCCCAACCACTGCACACAGCGACTGCCCTCAGGAGCAACTTCTATCCAGCTAGCCCATCTCTCCCAAAAAAAACCTGGAAGAAAAAAATAAAAAAGGTGTGTCACGGAGAAGTCAGATATCGCAAGAAACAGGCAACAGAAGTTAAGAGGCACCCATAGTCCGGCCCTAGCACCCTTAAGAAGCCTGCTCGCCCGCTGAAGGGGCTGCGGGCCGTGTCTCGGGCACAAAGCAGGGCTGTGCCCTGACTTCCCGGATGACCACCTGACGCTCACCACAGAGCGGTATCTGGCTTTTATATCTTATTTGTTTGATAGGTGGGAACAGGGAAAATCAGGTGAAAAGAGGCGCAAGGTAATTCGACCAAGTAAATGTTTGTTAAAAATTACCATGACTTAAATAGCAATTGTAATATAATTGTTGATCACTTAAACACATCGAAGGTAGCATTCTTTTAAAATAGTACTATAGAGATTTCCTATATTGGAAGCTTACAGCTTTTATGGGCAGTGCACGTGTGTACAAAATGTGCTGTTATAATTTTTAATTATAATATAATAATATCCTAATTAAGAATTAGGAAAGTATTCAGAAAGTACTGGCCTATTCTATGGCGAGAAACTGTTGATGTGGGATTTTTATCAGTTTAGCCTCTGCATTCAGAAAAGATAATACTGCATTGTATTTCTTATAACATAAAAGATAACTGAATAATTTATCTATGAAAAGATAAGGCTTTTATGGGTAGATATTTGCCTAAAGTTTACAAATATTTTAAATATGGTGTATTATGGTTATTTGAAATAAAGAGTTTTTAAGTAACTGCTAATTTAAAAATATTTGAGTGACTTTTCCCCCCAAAATCATAAAATTGTAAGGAAGATGCTTCAATATGGAACATACTGCAAAATTCGACAGACACCATGACAAATGGTGGAAAATTACCCACAATGATGTCATCATTTCACGTAAGTTTTCTCTCAGCACGCTGCTGTTACATTATTTTGGTTTTGATCCAAAGTCAAGGTTTGATCAAGCAAAAAATAAGTTAATTTTAAGGCAATTCTATTTTAAGTCAACTCCATGAGATAGAATTCTTTAATTCAAAGAATATTTTAAATTTCTTAGTAATTATTTAAATGTGAATAAAGAGATTGTCTTCCCTGAAATATGTTTCCAAACAGGGTGAAGAGGTGGAGGTGTGGGTTTGGGTAGCACGGTGGGACCAGACCCATTGGTTTGCACACCCACATGTTTCTTCCAGGGTCTGGCATGCGTGTTTGCACAAACAACTTCTGAAAATCTGAGCTCTCCTGCAACTGGACATCAAGCAGATCTCTCTGAGACAGTTCTCTGAAGCATAACAAGTTTAAATATATCTGAAGAAGTGACAGACAGGAAAGATCATCTAAAAGAGGATAATTTACCCCGAGGCTCAGCACGAGTCCATGTAATAGCTACAATTGCAGCCCTTAATCATTGCTCTTACTGTAATTCAAATATCCTGCATACACCACGGAGAGAGCGTTCCGCCAGTGCCGATGACAGGAACACTTTAACCCTCGCGGTCACAGCGCTTACCTGCGTGTTATGGCTGGCAAAGGAAAATAACTTGAACTTGAATCACTGTCTATGCCTTTGTCTAAGGGAGCATTGTTCAAAAAATAAACCAAATGTGAGATATCAATGAAAACCACACACAGAATTTAAAATTTTCTCCTGGACAAATTAAAAGTCCAAAAGAAAAAGGTACAACTAAAATTCATATGCCTTATTGAGCTCAGTATAGCCACCATGTCACCAATCGGACGCATTATCAGCGTAGACCTTCGAGAGGTGTTCTGCATTCCTTCAAAGCCTGGCGCATACCATAGTTTGGACTGCCCACCTTTAACCACGGCAGCCGTACGTGCCCGTGTGCCCATCAGCTCTAAGAGGGTACTGCCCGCAGCTGTGTTGGAAGCCCAGGTCCTGAGGTTCAGACAGACCCTAAAAGCTTTGGTTCGTTAAACAAGCACTTGCTGAGCATCTTCTGTCTACTTAGCGTGGTGCCACGTATTTAAAAATGCACCACGTATGGGAATGTGTCTGCACTTGGGTGCTTACACGTTTATTTGTCAGGGACATGGATGCCTGGTTACGTGACCAGAGAATGACAGGCTGTTTCAGTCCTTTCTTCCCATCAAGTCAGCACGTTGCTGGGTTGCAAAAAGGCCCAGCTCCGGAGGGTGCACCTGGTGTGACACCAGCTCGGAGGCTGGGCCAGGCACAGACAGATAGACGGACAAGAAGAATGCACGTGCAGGAGCTTGGTGGCCTCGCAGCCCCGGTGGGGAACGCTGGGCCTGGAGTTGATTCAGACCTAGTGTCTAATATAATATATACGTGTATGGACACATTAGTGGTCAATTTCAATATCGAATTTCCAACTTCCTTGCTAGCTTTTCACTCTTTGTGCTCCTCATTACTTGTCAATCTTGTCGGTACGGGTCGCTTCTGCAAATCTGTCTAGTTCAGGAGGTCATTAGCGCTTATTGAACAAGGAAAAGCAAGATCTTTCTTTTCCTAGCTTTGCAGATGCTGCGTGCCACCTGAATGAACTTGAAATGTCCAACAACAAAGGCATTGGTAATTCTGTCTTGACTATGGAAAAAACATATTGACTCCGCTCCTTTTGGAACTTAGGACTGAGATAAAAGAGGCTCAGCCTGTTCATCGGGACAGCAAATACTGAGCATGTGTTTACTAAGAAATATAAGGCTTACTTCTTGTTCTCATGAAATCAACATCTACTCATGGATGTTGGGGTGGAACCCTTTCCTGATAGTCCTGGCGTTTCCCTCCACGTAAATGGAGCTCAGTTAGTGAGGCACCCTGGCCCTTGTCCATCACTCTGCCCCAGCGATGGTTGAGTGATTGATTCTGCTGGTGAAATCGGGAAGGATTAACCAACTGGGCAGCTGATGGCATCACTACCTGTACATCTTGAACTTTCTATGGAAGCACAGGCACTTGCTCGGGCCCTGGGAAGAGTGGGGGTGCCCAGAGGGATGCTCATGATGTCTGACACCCTGCACAGCAAGGGCTCAGGCATGCAGCTCGGCTGGGCACCCTGCTGGGCAGGGCCAGGGTCCCTTAGTTGCTGGACCCCGAAGGAGTGCTGGAGGTCTGAGGAAGGACCACAGCAGTGCAGGGTGATGGTGGGGGTGGGAGAGGAACCTGGGGCAGTGGCTACTCAGTGCGGTTTGCAAGTATCTCCACATTTCTCCACAAGTATCCACACTGTTGCCTCTCGGAGGAAGTGGGCCAGCGGGGACACTCGGTCTTCGGTAGGACCATGTGGGGCTGTCAGGAGCCTCTGTACATGTGGGGACTTTCAGCTTTTGTGAGCAAGCTCCGAATACAGGGTGTCCCAGATGACAACCAGGCCCTAGGAGGTCAGGCAGGACTAGCCACAAAAATGCTGAGCTTTTCCCCACTGGCGGGAGCCACACCCCTGGCTGATCATGGGCTGGGGGTTAAATCTCAGGAGCAAGATTAGGAATAGTGGGGGGAAGAACCCATGCCTGAGATCTCATTCAGGTGGGAGGAAGTGCACCACCCAGCCCCTCCCCTTCCCTTTTTCTGACCCCTACAGACTCCTCCTTAGGGAGGTGATGTCACTTCCCTCATTGGTAAATTTGGGACTAGTAATCCATGCACATCAGGCACGGCTCCTCCACTCTCCAATGTGAGAGTGGCCTCAGTCCTGAGTGGTCCCTGTTGCTCCCAGCCATGCGTCACTGTGGGCGGACCCCCGGGGGCCACCCCAGCTGGTCCCGAGAGCCCACACCTTCCGCACTGTGGTGGACACCACCCCTAACACACTGGACAACATGCTTATCGATACCATCATCTGTTCTGTCTCCTCCAGGTGGCCCAGCCGTCACCTCAGCCTCATTCCCGGGGTCTCCCCCTGCCCAGAACACTGCCTGGCACATTGTCGGTGGCGCTTGCTGTTGACTGGGCAAATTCACAACTTATTCGGGATTCTGACGGGGAAGAGGGCGAGTTTACAAAGAACTCAGACACCCAACCTTTGAAGATGAGACGTAGACGTGGAAAGAAAACTAATGTAACATGACTCATCTACCAATCACTGCAGGGATGTCACCAGGCAGAAAGTAGGACTGCTTGTTGAAATAAAGACACTGAAAATATCTGCTTGGACTACAAAAGGGGAACAGTTCAATGAGGCTGGTTGGGAGGGGTGGGGCTTGTGGAGGAGGGGGGATACGCTGACCGGTGGTGAGCAGACTTGGTAGGGGGTGGGGGCGTTTGCATCTAGTCCTGTTACTCCCCCTTTGGGCCCCGCACTGGTCACAGAAAGGACCGTCTACACTGAAGCGTGTTAATAAAAACCACCAGCATGGCTTCCTCATTTCTTTCTGCTGCTTCGGAGGGGATGAGATACAAAGACCAGCAGAATAATGCATTTTGCTTATGCAAAACTCTAGATAGAATCTAGTATTTTGCTTTGTTATCTCTACAAATAACAATTAAACAAAAGTTTGGTATCATCCTGTATAACAGCAGATTTGACTACAGTGGATCACTATTACCCTTTGGTTTTTAAATTTAATTCATGAGTACTGTCTAATATCACACCAGAAAGGGAATCCGCAGGGTTTTTGCTTTTGTTTTGGGTTTTTTTTTTTTTTTTTTGGAAGAAATGGTACTGGGACCTTAGATCTTCAAAATGACTTTGAATCCTGAACGTTACCATCACCATTGAGTTCAGTATCAATTTTTAATTCTTTTCAATGTGAACACGTCCATATTTCCTACTAACACACATGAATGAACACAGAAATGTAAATGCCTGAAGACAAAAGTATCTAATGCTAATTACATTCCATGTCACTGAAAACAGAGAATTTGTAAACTTCATTCTACTCACTGAACCAACCTTCTTTAAAAACAACAACAAAAAAAACAAAGTAACTATTAAGATGGAAAGAACCCAATCTCATAAAAACGAAATTTTATAAAAATAACAAAGCTTCAAGTTTTGCAACAGCTTTTTAAGTACAAGTTTAAAATGTGATTGTTAGGGATGAGTCAGCCCCGGCTCCAGAGGCACGAATAACTAACGCCCTCGCAGCCGGCTAATCGCCCCTGGAACGCGCCACCGCTCATTAGCCTGTCTGAGGAAGCCAGTGGCTTGCTGTGCTAATAATTCCTGTAATTTGCATTGTCACGGAGATCATGCTTAGGTTAAAAGTCCTGGAGAAGATCCACACAGGAAAGCAAAACCTCTTCCCAAAGACCACGGGAAGAATAGCTACGTGATTTCTGAGGACCACTGTCTTTGCTTTTCCCGAGATCTCGAACTGTAACGGACCATGTTTACATAATGTAAAGCCTGAGAGTCTAGTCGGATAAACTGCAGTGATGGTAAGTTTTACATTTTCAATTCTGAGCTCGCTTTCCCTTAACATGGCACATTTTTTATCATAAAGAAAGATACCTTTATGCAGGACACAAGACTTCGCAGTATCTCAGACTTCATGTCTGACTCTGCCGCTAATTCCATGTGTGGTCACATGATACCAAACATCTCAAACAAAGAGTAAAATGCTCGCTGAATGCATTAACCTCAGTATGAGAAGAATTGTGTCAATGAGGTAGATTCTGCCAGCTATCTGGGCTTTGTTGTTGTCGCGGGGGCCCAGTATATATATGGGTCCATCCACACGCTTTTTAGTCGTATCTGTGGAATTTACTGAAGAAACGCAGAATCCCACTCCCACTTATTTTGTGCGGTACCTAAACAACAGTTAGCCACCGAAGGTTTCTGGAGCTGGAAAGGATCTTAGAGATCAAACCGTCCTGGCCTGTTCTTTCCTGATGGAAGGAGGAGCAGAACCCAGCCCAGGTCAAGTGCCTCTCTCCAGGCCGGACGATCAGCCGATGCAGAGCCAAAGCTGGTCTCATCTCCTAAGATCTGGGGACCCCTTCCCACCGTGACAGGGGCTGCTACCTCTGAGGAGGCTCCTCCTGGGGGTCTGGGCCCCACCAGTGAGAGGCTTCAATGCCATTTCCTCGATAGTGGACAGAACAGGTAGACAGAGAATCAGTCAAGACGGTGGAAACTAGGATAACAGGATCCGTCCGCGGATCCAGGTGACATTTGCGCAGCCCTGCGGCCCCCAGTGGGGGCCTGCGCACCCTTTATGTGCACCCAGGGTATTTACCACGCTTTCACTAAGTTTACAATAATTGGGGCTCACGAAGTATGCCATCTACCCACATGGAGTTAAATCAGAAAGTAGTAACAGGACAATATGTGGGAAATCTCCAAATATTTGGAACTAAATAAAACCCATGTGTCAAAGAACAAATAAAAAAATATTTTTTAAAAGTATTTCTACTGAATGAAAATAAACTCATCAAAATTTGTTGGGTGCCGCTAAAGGAGCACTTTGAAAGAAATTTATAGCAATAAAATCCCTATTGGGAGATGAACTATCTTAAGTCGGTCACCTCAGCTTCTACTTTAAGAACCTAGAAAGAGAAAAAAGAAAAAAAAATGCAAACCAAAGTAGAAAAAACAAAGGAAATAATAAATATCTGAGTGGATACTAATAAAATAGAAAACAGAAAAGTAATAGGAAAAAATCAATGAAGCCTCAGGCTGGTTCTTTGAGAAGACTAATATTACTGAGAAGCCTCTGATGAAAACGATCACAAAAAACAGAAAGAAGACACAAATCATCACTTATAGGAGTGAGACTAAAAACGCCACAAGAGCCTACATTGCCCTTCTATGCTACCCTACGATACTCTGCAGTACTTCACTTGTTACATTAAAAAGGGTAATAAGAGAGCATTGTGAGAAAAATTATACCAACAAACATAACTGAGGTGAAACGGACAAGTTTCCTGAAAGACACAAATTGTCCAAGCACACTCGAGGAGAACCGGTAACCCGCCCCCC